>VZTI01001107.1:1476586-1491946 GCA_013397865.1 Struthidea cinerea | reverse complement strand
CCCCCACATCCACTATGTATCTTAAGAAACAGGATTCCATCCATACAGTTCCTGGGAAGAAAGCACGAGAGGGCTTTTGTAGCCAACAGGACCACTGAGTGAAGAACCATGGAATAGATGACACCCAGAAAAGATGGTTAGTGGGCATGGGTTATTCAACCACTTCAAATGAAGCAATACCAACCACCAAAGAAATTGTGTATTTTAGCCTCTAAAGAAAACTTCTTTTGTTCACTAGCACTAATTATTCCTCAAACATGTCTTCCCAAATTTTCTCAAAAAGGCATGTGCTGCATCATCCCTCAGTCTGAAGTTCATGCAATTTACTAACACCACAGGGTTACTTCTGAAGTTCCACACAGAAATAATAGACTTGAACATGAGTTATACCTTAATTCAGGCACAAAAGAACAATCTTAACAGTTAACTTTGAACATCAATACCCATGTTTTCTAATGTCTGGTTGCTTGTAAAGTTGTAGAAAACAGGTGAAAGATATCCCTTTAGGAATGAACAAAATGGACATCAAAGACCGAACTTTTTTCCCCTGCAGTTGTCAGGTATTTTCCTTAAAGTGATAGCAATAATATTATGATAGCTGAGATTAGCTGGCACCTGAAAACTCTTTTTTAAAGGTCTCCAATAAATTGTTACTGGAAAATGGTACTATTTTTCTTTCAGAATAACTCTCACAGCAAGATCATTATCTCGGCAGTACTGAGACTTGCCTCTGGACCAAACATCCCTTCCCAGTCCATGTATCTCAGGCTATAAGCATTTAAATCATGAGAGATGGGGAAGTTATAGAACTCAGAGGTCACAGGCTTATGGCCTTTATACTATTCAGCATTCAAATGAGGGACTAAATTCCTGAGGGCCTTTTGTCAGGCAGATGAAAAAGCACCCTATGGACTACTACAGGCAACAGAGATGTCTCACAGGTTATGAGACAGTTTTACCTTAATTCACTCGCTTATTCAATGGAAAGAAATGGATAGTGAGTTGCTGTCTGGACTGAAAGCTTCTAGGACAAACACAGGGCCCCACTGAAATTTGTAATGATTGAAATTATACCCTCCAATATGGAATTAACGAATGAATATAGTGTTAAAAACGTACCAAAAACTTCATGTCTTGGCAAGTGATCAGCTCAGAAACAATTCAGTCTTTCAAAATCTAAAACCACTTTGATATCAATAGCAGCATCATGCACAAAGTGAAGCTGAAGGCAGAAGCAATACAATGTAGATACTCTCAACAGCTTCAGAGTGAAGAGAACTTGCTTTTATTAAGCAGTATTGTGTTACTTAGCAAATATTTTTAAGTTATAAACCATAACAGAAGAATTTTCCAATGTAGGGATAGGATAACACTATTAATACTATTTTTGTTAAGCTTTGGGAAAGGTTTTGATGCTGTCCTCTCTCTACCTGTTGGAAGAGATCCCAGAAGCCACCCGTGCAATAGAATTAGGAGTCAGGAATGTATTTTTGGAGTCCACTGCAAAAATGTGTCATTTTCAATCAAGTAGCAAAAAGAAAAAAACTTGCCCCAAATCCCTAATTTACTTCCTCTCATTTGCACATCCATGAAACATTTATGTTTGAGCTCGGGAAAGCAACAGAATATTCTCAAAGCAAAAACCCACAACACTGAAGTGTGGTTCAATTTATTTCCCCTGGTAAATTGCATTGTGGACTAGCAAAGTTCAGCCTGAACAGAATCCTCCCCAGCAAAGCTGCTGGTTATGAAAAGAGCTACTTGGAACAGCAGTTGAGCATATATCAGATATTTAACTTTGGCATCTAGACTTAATTTTTGCCACAGTCTTTCTTCATGCACAAACCCCACAAATGCAGCCAAAATGTCCAATCATAACCTTCTTGCTTACTGCACTGAAGAGACACCTAACAAGTCTGACATAACACACACTTAATAAAGAGGTTTTCACTGATTTTCCTTCTCAGGAATTTTAGTGGCATGTTTTAGAAAAGGTTAATTTTTTTCTGTGTTACTTTTACCAGAAAGCTTCCGATTTTCTTATCTGTGCCTTCTGTTCTGAGCTAAGCAACATCTGAACTCATTATTTTTATTTGACATTTATTACCTTCTTAAATACTGTCATACTTAATTCCACCACTACTAGACTCTGATAGAACTAAGCACTTTCAACCACGCAAGAAGAGTATCAAACAATTTTGAAGTAGGTTCCTTGCCATAAAATGTCAGTGAGGTAACAGCCCCCCAAACCCATCTCCAGAAGCTTCTGACATTTTTAATAGTTTTTATTTAACCCAAGCAAAGGTAAGAAAACATGAAGCTACTAAAACTAAATTTCAGTTTTATTTTTCTACCCTGTTTAAATGAAGATTGACAGTGTAGAGAGCAATGTGAACAATATCTAAGGACGAAGAGACAAACTGAAATTCAAATCAAGGGGAAGATGCTCAGGGGAAAAAATAAAAATCAAACCTGTTTGAAGATTCAGTATTAGGTTTCAGTGAAACAGCCTGAATTTGACACGTTAATAAATCCATCCACTTGGGATTGTAGCTAGAAAAAGGTGCTCTATAAAGAAGCCAAACCTCACATTGGAGGAGTTTGGAAGTGAAATAAAAAGATCATGGAACTCACATGCTGCAGCAAACAACAACCCAAGGTACAATACATCCATTATGTCCCAGGAAGATCCACTTTTATAGGGCTGAAGACAGTAACATTTAGATAAACTAAACAAATCCCCAGCGATTTGGAACATTCCTCAAAAGAGTCGGAGAGCTGAGTTAAGACTCAAGAAACAAATGCAGGATGTTCAAATGCAGGATGAAGATTAACACAATAAACTGAACAGAGAGCACTGTAAGAAAAAAATAACAACTAAGCTGTGTGTCCCACAAGACAAATGGAAAGATACCAAAGTGCCTTGGGATAGTGAACAGTGTAACAAAATCCCATCCCATCGGGCCATCTGAAGCAACCAGTGGTGACTACTCCTGTCTAAACTACACAACAAGCAACTCTAAATATGGAGTAAAAAGAAAAGAAATTATTTAGTAAAACAATCTCAATTTTCTAAGCATTCTAAAATAAACATGACCAAAACGGCCACATGGCATCTTGGAGAGTACTGAAACAGCCCACCTGCAGCAGTTTAAAAGCCAACAGCTTCTGTGTTTTGACTGTGATGAAAACAAAGTGCCACCATACGTTAACAGGATTCAATAAGAGAGATAAATATCAAAGTAGATGTTCTCATCTGAGGTAAAAGTGACCAGAAATCAGTATGGAAAGATCTGGCAGTCACAATTCCTCAGAATTTGAGGAAAAACAGAGTTGAACAAAACCTATAAATAATGCGGTTTCCGTAAAACAGGAACTCCTACTGCCACTGTTACTAAGGAGAAGAACAATTATCTAAAGATGGCTGGCAGAAAAAATTTTCACCTGCTATATTAAGGTAAAACATGAAGGCCAAGCACTTTATGGACTCTGGGCAAAACCCTGAGTAGAAAACAAAATTTTTGTTCCAGTTTCCAAGATTTCAGTTTCTAAAAATATGCTAAAAGGCATGACCATGACTGCAGATTATGAAATGTCCATTAAAATTTATCAAACCAATATTTGTACTGAGGAAACCACTAAGGCTTGTAGCCCATGTCAAAAACAAAATCAAACAGAAGGAAAACACTCATTGTCATAAGAACAATCATGTCTCTGGAATGCTATGGGCAAAATTTTTATTATGTTGGTTGGCAAAGTGGGAAAGGTGCAAGAGAAATCACACCAAAAAGCTGTAAGACTGTTGTGGTTTTTTTTCCTAGATCAATGTTCTCTCCCTTTCCTAAAATAACCTAATGAGAAGATGCTATGCATAATATAATCCTGCATATCAATTTTATTAGTTTATTAATCTGCTGTATATGACATAAGATGTTCTGTAGTAGTCCATGGTTCAGTGTTTTTTTGATATATATGGAAGTATCGCTTAAGATGGATTTCAAATAGTCAGTACCCCAACCTAAAAATGTGAAAAAATAATGTTAAAATAAAAGTATGCCTTAAAATGGTTCTGAAGTTTGATTCTGATCCACTCTTAAAGAATGGTACGAATCATGAAGAAAATGTCAACAAAAATTCACACTTCCTGAAACTAATGCAAGAAACTATCTCCCAGCGTATTAATTTATATAAGGAAGGTGACCAAACTTATACAAAGAAAAGTGACCAAACACCAAAGTCTGACTGGAAATGCCAGATGTACTCAGTATTTCACTTAAGTCAAACTGCTGAAGTCCATCCTTGAGCCCCAGTTCTGGTCTTCATCCAGCTGTATGCTAGGTCAAGCCTACAACACAGCAATGCTTCTCTCTATCAAGAATCCTGGTTTTCTTGAGAAACAGAAGCGTGGGAGAGGGTTAGAGTTAGAGGGAAGAGAGCAGCACTGTACTCCAAGAAGTGGGCTGCCCTGTACAACCAGAGGAAATCAGGCTATGGGTGCTCACCTTGGACCACACCTGCCCCACAAACAAGATGCAAGCAGCACATATCTACACGCCAATGCAAACAACAGGGAGACAAACATTTCACCTCGAATTTCAGCTAGGTCACACATTTTGTGCCTCTGACAGCTACAACAGAGTCTGCTGCAGGGGTAATAACCTTATCATATCTTGCGTGGCATTGTATCTTTTCCTAATTTTCACTTCAGTTTTTCATTTTAAACCAGTGTATGGACCTGAATTACCCTTTACTGAGTAATATCACAAGTGCTAAAGCTGCCCAGAAAAGCCTTCCAATAAATGAATTGTAACATAGCCTTCCAATGTCTTACAAAATGTGTATATATATTTTTAAATCACACGTTTATTAGGATGGGAAACTTAATGTTAATTCAAACTTAAATGACGCAATTCGAGTCATTCTAATTGTTGTCTTTTACCATGAAAGCCAGCAAGATGCAAAACCCAACATTATAGCAAAACAATTTTAGCTCAGAATTGTCAATCAAGACTACTTTTTTAATCCACTGCTTCATGCAATCTTTTTACTATTTGTCCTTCAAAGTTGTTTTTATCCTCTCCAAACATTTTGTTTCAGTTTATGGATAGCACAGCAGTGAGTTTACAAAACACAGGACAGTTGGCTGCAAATTGGTGCCCACATCACTGTGAGGGCTGCTGTTCTCTAATCTCCTGCAGACTCCACAATTGAACACTTTCTCAATATAATCTTGGCACATCTGAACTCACTTCTGTGCAATTCCATAAGGCTGAATAAAATGCTCGCCATCATAATTTCATCTTTAGCCCAAGAACTTAGTGAGTTGCAGCTGATATAAATAAAAGTCCAAGTTCAGAGCTCCTAACACTAGTACACTCCATTCCAAAGTTTGAAGACTGTTATGAAAAGAAAGAAGGGAACTCCGTACCTACAACTTCAATCTGTTCAATCTTAGAATCCTACCTTTTAAAATAAAAAGTGTAAGTAAACTATTAACTGGCTAACCATAGTGTTCCAAAAGGATTGTAAATATTACTATCATGGAAGATCTCGGTTTCTGTTTTTGTATAAAACTGGGAGAATGACTGCAAAATATATTGTTGTGTTTAATTACTGGATAATTTAACACATATATATGGATGGCAGGCACCTACAGTGTCTCTCTGAACACATGAAACACAACAGTATCAAAACTATGTAATTCTTAACAGAAGCTTTTCAGTAGAGTTGAATTTCATTTTATTTTTTCTTAAATAAACCAGCAGCATTTTCAAATGCTTATTATACTACTTTTATCTATCTATTTTAACTGAATAAAATTTAACGAAAAGCCTCCAGAAGTCCTCATTAAATGTTGAATATTTTGTGCTTTCATCAGTTGCTTAGACCTAAGGTAACTGAATATTTTTCACCTGTTAAATTTGTATTTTCTTCGCTTACTTCATTTTCTTCTCTATGTCTCTTTCTCAACTGATACTCCCTTTTCCACTTCCCCTACACTCTTCCCATTATTTTGGTCTCCTTTTTATACCTTTCCTCTATTTTCTCTTCCCTTTTCCCCGTTCTTCCTTCTAACTCCTTTTTCACCATTAAAAAAACCCCTAACCTCTAAATAAAGGTTGTGAGAAGGGACAGAGTTGAAATATCAAGAACCAGAAAGCTGCAGGCCAAATTTCATAGCAGCTTCTAATTATTTTCTATTTGTCTCCAGATCAGGACATCTTAAGTGTTTGGATGGATGCAGAATAACATCAAGTTCCTGCTTTGTGTCAAAACCAAGCTGCTCCCATTTCCACTTCATGCTGAAAACATCTCCTTCCACTTCTACCACAAGAAGCACTTGGACAGCTCACAGTACAAACATTCCTTTAAAAAAGCACTGTAATCAAAATATTTCTAGCAAAAACTTAGTCCGAGCTTCCCCCTTGCATCTGACATATCATTTCAGATTATTCATACATTTTGGAGCAGCAGGAGACTTTTCGTGCTGAACAGATGGTTTGTGTGTTTTAACAAGCTGGTACTGCATGAACATCTTTTTGTCATGCACAGCTCAAGTATATCCAGGTTAGTCTTCAGAAAAAGAAGAGTAACAAAATAGGTATAACACAAACACCCATTTTCCCACATTCACTGCTGACCTCGGATCCCTTTGACGCAGATGCGTAAAACCCCTCTTACAGACTTATGCACAACCTGATCTGCTGGTGTTTACACTAAACCACTTGCAGCAAGTAAAGAACAAACCAACCACTCCTGTAACAGCAGCAACAGCATCTGGACAACCACCAACAAATCAAAGAGAATCAGGGCATTCTGCAATATTGTATGAATGATCTTGTTAAACAGGATCAGGAAAAGGAGTCCATGCAATGTAAGAACCGAGCGTGGAGGATTATCCACCAATGGCTTTTGAGCATAGTAATAAACTGATATCATTCATATATTTACCTGGATCTACAAGTATGAGGAGGATGTTATTTCAAATTTTACAATGAGCTAAATCCTACTACTTTGCATACAAGTATTAGTGAAATAATTGCAAATCTGTATCTGTGCAAAAGCTATAGCTATTAGATAGCTCTACAGACCTATGGAGACACCAGGAAAATAAGCATTATTTACCAAAACTAATTCTCCATTTTCTTGCTGAACAGCTATCTAAAGACAGGAAGGAGAAAGGTCTCTTGGAATTTATTTTATCAGTCCTTTATTTGCCCTTCAAACAACAAAAGAAGAGACAGTAATTCACTTAAATTTGGTGCTGCCCCTTTCAGGAGAACTGGAGAAAAATCAGTTTTAGTTAAAATGGGAAAGTCAGGGAACCAGCTGCATTGCTGCAGCAAATCAGTGTAGTCCTAAGTATTTAGGAAGAACAAAGTCTCACTCCTTCCCCAGCTAGAGCTCACACTGACCTCAGAGCAACCCCTGACAACAGCAAAAAGTTCTTTCCACAATCTCAAGAAAGACAAAATGCAACAAACAAGTTTGCTTAGAAATATTAAGAAAAATCAGCAATATCATCATACATTAGCAGAAACACAGACATAAAAATTTACACTGTGAGAGGTAAGTTAACTTAATTTTTCAATACCCAAAAGCCATTTAAAAGCACACACACAGTCCCTGATTAAATGGCAAGTTCTCTTACTTCAGGTATTTGAAAGAGATCTTTGAAACATACACTTAAATCCCAGGCACCATTAAACTAGGGGATTTGTTTTCTTTCTCCAGTGCTCAAACCTCTTAGAAAAACTATTTTTCCTTGATTTGCAGCGCTGCTCTTTGAAAGTTGACTGATTATGAGCCAGGGGCTTTGATCCCTACTTTTGCTTTTGCTGAAGACACATCTGCCTTTACCAGTTAGCAAAGCTAAAATGCTTCTACTATGAAACAAGTTTTTTTCCAGATCCAAAGCAGAGCAAAAAGGTGGAATGCAGGTTTTAATAAATCTAGACTAGCACGCAGTATCACTTTTTCTAATAGTTACCCTGATTGCCAGAATTCAAAGTATTTTATTAATCAAAAGCTTTTGACTTTTTTTACATCTATCAGTGCAACCCTTACAACAAGAGATAGATGCTAGAATATCTGATGAGCACTTCAGCAGGTGCAGAGAAATGCTAAAACAGCAGTGACCTGCCCTGTGTCTTTCAGCCTTTGCATGCCTTTGGTTATATCATATGCAGCCATATATGACCATCAAAACTTTTTACCACCTTAATTAAGTGTGGATGATCTTCAATATTGCCAAATTAGCATTATTAGAAGTCCTGCTTGATAATTTTTTCAGTATTGAAACTAAAAAATTCCCTTTTAACAGCAAAAGTTGTGAAATCAGGAACAGGCATACATTACTTCAGGAGGGTTTTTTGGGGGGGGGGCGGGGGAGTTGGAGGTTTTTAATCTGCTGAAAGTCTTGAATAATTCTTCTAGTTTTTATTAGTTTCAGCCCTTTTAGGATAAGGAAAGAGCTGTACTCATTTCCAGCAGGATTCTAATTAAAATATGACAGGATTTACAGAGGACTGTAATAACCAGGATTATTTTTGCCTGCAAATTTAAAAAAGAAAAATTTTGTACTAAAAGTAATAAGAATAATACACATTTCTTATGAAGCTCTTTTCATGTGAGATCTCAAAGATTAGAATGAAATTCAGCATCAGTCTACGTCTTAAAGATGGGAGTTTTAGAATGTATTCATTGAAGGTATATTGTACAAGCCAAAACTCCATGTACTACGCACGTCAGATCTTTACATGAGTATTAAGGTTTTCCATTTTTCTGGTCAGACTGCACAATCTTATTTGTTTACACAGCCAAAGACTAAACTGCAGCATCAGTAAAGTTCCATACTTTACACACTTGATTTTAAAGCCTGTCTGCCTCCTTGCTTATTCTGTTGTAGTGCACTGATACCCATCCAAGGACTGAAAAATGCAAGGTGAAGAAAAGATGAATGCACACCTTCACAATGCTTAGCAGGATCCACCTGCAAGCCAGCCTTTTTACTCCTTATCGTGTATGCTTTCTTAACACCCCAAATCCTTGATGAAAACACTCTTCCTACTATTTATTCTCAAAATATTTTAAAGAAAAATGTATATTCTAAAATCAGTGTTAACACTGAATTTTCCTTCACATTCAGCAGTTTGTTGGAGAAAAGAGATTTAAATCGAAACAGTTAAAAACTGCTTGTTTTTGAAAAGGCGCTCCTACCCTCAACTGAGATGCCACGTGACTGCAGTGACCCTGCCAATCCAGAAAACAACTGTTTCATATAAGCAGCACGTGTAGCTTACAGTGCAGCTACAAGGCACAGAAAGGCGTAATGTATTCCCATTCTAATAAACCTTGGAGACGAACTACCAAACAGCAGCTACATTTATGCCTTCTAAAGTAACGCCCAAGATATCTCACACTTTGAGCTTGACACCTGTGTTCTTGTGTCACGGAGGAACTGTTTCGCTCTCATGGCACTGCTTTGGTGGCTTAGGCAGATGTTTAGCCTTTATTAGAAGACTCATGCACAGGTCACTGCTGATAATGCTGATAATAATAATCAGATTTTATAGACAACTAAATAGCCCAGCATGGTCCAGCAAATCTGGTTGTCAGTATATATTGTCTGTGTATTGCCTAAATGTGAGAAGCATACATCCAATGAAGAAGAATTTGATGTATCTGTTGGACCAGACAAATCCCCTCCCAGAAGGTGCCGGGATATGAAGCTCTATTTTGGCATGTGGAGCCCAATCATGCCACCTCCTGGTTAGGAATGGCCACTCTATTCTACACATTACACAGGTGTTCGGCGCCTAGGAAATTAACACTTGACTGGAATTTTCTACTCAGCTTTCCAGGTATTCTGCCTTCTCTTGGTACTAACTACAAATATTAACAATTTTCCAAATTCTTGAATTTAAAAATATCTATTTCGAGGTATAGAGGAAGAGATGGACAGTTACAGCAATTGCACCCTGAATGTAGATATACACCAAGGTGACTAAATATGACATAAATTTACTAAAAGAATTCCCAGAACAAGTAAAAAATACTCTTCTCCTTCAAGGAAAACATTAATGTTACCAAAAAAACAACACTTTGTTGATGAGGCTCTGGCCATCCAGCTAAGCCTCAGCAAATGCCTTTGACCTTCCCTTGAACAGTTGGTACTAAATTCTGCTATTTGCACTGAATTGCAACTTTAGCAGCTCCACCGATTAAAAACAGCACTCTTTAAAGAGCAAAGCACCTTTTATTTTAAACCAGGGTATCAGAATCTAACCTTCAATTACTGCACTCATACTGTTGCCTCTTCGCAAAACAATTTACTGTGTTTCAAAGTATATGCTTTCTAAGATCACAGATCAAATGGTCCTAAGTTGCTTCATATGTCTGAAAGACAATTTTATTATTTTTATTTTTTTAAATCACAGCTATCATTTCTTTTTTCTCTCCTCTGAAGCAAGCCTGCCTTTTATGACTAAAATGCTGGGGTCAATATAAACATAAGAGTTGCTTTGTTATACTCATTCTAAAATTTTGTAATATTTTGTTTTCCATAAATCCGGTTATCACTTGGGATTCATCTCCACTACATTCTGCAAGGCAAAAGTATTACTAGAGTTATGAACACAACATGGTGTCATACCACGACAAAAAAATACAGCTTTAAAAAACCAAAAAGCAACACTCAGTTCGAATACCTGCAGTATATTCTATCAATTTTCATGATTACAAACCTATTGGCTATACCAGTCCGTAGATTATATTTGTATTACAAGGACTGCCTGATAGCCCACTAATGGCAACAGAAAAATTCCCATTAACTTTAGTTAGCTTTGAACCAAGTCCATAACGCCTAGCACATCACTCCTTTATAGAAATCGTAAATATCTTCTGTTCATCTAGAGTTTGCACTTTTTATTGAAAAGGCTCCAAATGATCAATAAAAATCTAGTCTCTAATGAAACCAAGATACCTAAAATACACAGTCTGAATATTAGCATGTTTCCTGAGTCAATCTACCAGGAATTTACAGTACATTTCTTGAGACAGCAAAGCAAACAATGATTAATACCAACTATTTTGTGAATACAGACTTCTTCTCAACTAATGTAAACATCAGGAAAAAAAGAAACAATAAGCAGAATAGCAACCACTCACAGATTAATATTAATGCATGAATTTATGCTAACATTTTACATTAATCTTATTTTAGTCCAAAGGCTTGTTGAGACAAGTAAACTCATACATTCTCAAGCATATTTTCACAAGTAGTTTTCAATGAAAAAATTTATAAAAATTAAAAAGTATCAGAGGCCTGGTTTTAGGAGGTCATAGGCTTCATCAACAGCCTTTCACATATAGGGCTAAGGATATGGCTGTTATATTCTGTATTTCCAAGACAAATAATTTTCATACAGCAACCTAATTATCATCCTAGGTTTTTAACAGAAACACACACTCATGAACTAAAGTCGCATTCCTATATGAAAAGAAAATCAATCTCCAGTAGTCCAAAGAAACCCCAAACCCACACATACCAGTATATTAGCTGAAACCTTGAACATAAGACAGAATGAATTTGCACTATGTCAACAGTTTTCTACTAGCTAGAACAACTACTGCAGGCTTGTATGAAAGACCGCACTAATGCTCACAAAGTGCAAAGGCTAATCTTTTGAATAATCATGTCCCATCCTACAAGAAGCCTGTACGGGGATGATAGCTGAGCTATATGAATCTAATTTACACCACTTGGAGGTTTAACGAACTCATGCTATGCCACATGGAATGATCTAGGGACTTAACTCAAGATTAAAGTTAAAGGCCTGATTCTCATTGCCTTCAGAATGTGAGCTGGAATTCTGAGGTCAATTGCATTGTCATTATAGAGAGAGAAATTAGCTACCTCATTACCCAAGTAATGCTGATATTTCCACGGGGAGAGATGCTCTTACTTTGGCCAGCTCTTTCCAACAGGTCTTTTTCCTTTATGTTTATATTACAAAACACAGAACTGGCTTTAACAATACACTATGCAAGATATTCCAAAGCTGCACACATATAAATAAACACACGCACACACATATATATACACACATACATAATTTGCTTGACCCCAAAAGTATATAGACAATTAGCTGATACTTTAGCCTCTTAAATATAATGCTGATATAAAACCAGTTCTGAACTACCAAACAGTTCCAGCTGGTTGTATCTTTCTATGTCATCCACTCCTTCACAGCTAAAGTCACACACTTATTTTTATATTCGTAATCACAGACATGTTACACAAAGCAATAAATATTTACATGCATGCAAAAGTAACACATATAAGCAGCTTATTTGCTTCCATGGTACGAAGCAGTACCAGAACAGAGAGGCTCTCAGTTCTCCCCAGAGCCCTAGAGTGTGCTGCATTATAAGCGTAAGTTGGGTACAAAAGGCACTGCTCAAAAACATGCTCTTCACTTTTGACATTTTTTATCTGACCAAGCATTACTCGACCTCATACATTTATCAGGACATCTCCTGACTAGAAGCAGAGCAATCTTACCTGAGAAAAGAACTAATGGTAACCAGTTTACAATAAAATAGTTTAAAACTATACATGAAACAGGGATACTCTTACAGCTCTTATAACAGCCTAGTACACAAAATAGTTCACTTGATATGGAAAAGCCCTTTCCAACAGATGGAAATTAGCCTATTCTTTAGAATTCAACTACCTATTATAATTAAAAGGTATTTAATTTTCATAACTGACTGGATTATATTATCAGAATATGGATGTTCAATGCATTCTGCAAAAGTTTGAAAAAACTTAGGCTGACGCAATCATCACCAGCCACTCACAAGTTCTTCTAATAGATGACTTACAAATGACTTTTCCATTTCTAATAGTGCAACAATCATGTAGGATCTACTTCCATATGAAACAGGTAACGAGCCATGGGGAAATAAAGTATCTTCTGATTAAGGCACTCGATTAGCCATTTAGAGACTAGGTTCATTGTCAGAATCCACCAGATTCCCTCAGTGATTTTTAAAGAAATTGGTTTTTGCCTCCACATCTTGTATCTATCTAAGCAGCACTAGTACCTTTTTACTCACCTTTCTTTACATTGTTTGCTAAGTATGCAAATCCTCTGCCACAGGAAATGTCCCTTTTCTGGGGGTTTCACCACACCCAAGTAAGGACTAAAGTAAGTGATTTCTAGTCATCCCTCAGTGGTGAGGGATAAATAGCTACTGATTCAAGTATGCATCTGACACAGGTCAACCTGTAGGACACATCTTAAAAACATAAGTAATTTGTTGGTTTTAATATTGGTTAAGTACACCAAAACACACAAACAAAAAATCCATGCAACAGAATCAAGCAAACAAAAGAAATTATTTGGGAAAAATGGGTGGTCTTATCTTTACAGATAAATCCACTATCGCAAATCAGAAGCATTTTTCTGGAATACTTATCGCTTGTGTGCCCTTCCTGCGGTTTCACACAGCAGCACAACTGTTCTCAACCTCGGGTTTTAGCAGCCAACATGAAACAACACAGCACTTTCAAGTCAGAGTGAATGCTTGAGGCTCTGGACTCCAAAGCAAATCTACACTTACGCATTTTATACAAAACGTACTGGCAATCAAAAATGCTTAGGACACCATAAAAATAACACCTGGCTGGCATCTTTATGGATGTAGCTGATTGTACATTACATCCTAAAGAACAGAAATCCACAGTCTCAAAACAATGTTTCATAATGGATATAACCTAGAAATTATTCACTACTAGAGAGATCCATGCACCACCATCCCATTTTCTTCTGGCACCCAAAAAAAAATTCTGCCATTCTATAAATTTCTTTTCTATTTATACCCAGCAGCAACCAGTGCATTAATTCTCATTTTCTTAAGTAGTTATGCTCTTACCTTGGTTAAGTGTTTTAACAGTCATCATATGTTAGACTCTAAAACAAATCTCTCGAAAGCTTGACAGATGGTGTTTTGAAGGATAATGCCAGGTACCTGGTGTGAATCTGACATTAGCATTCTCTCAGACAACTCACCTTCATCTTTTAAAAAATCCAGTGAAATAATACATAGTCCTCTTTATGCTAAGAAGGAATGAGAAAACTATTCCTTTTTTCAATCGCACAGTTGCTCAAAATTCAACTTTCTGCATGCACTTGATGCCTAAAAAAACCAATTTTATTTTCCTTTTTTTTTACTTTTCTTTGCGTACTTTTGGTTTTGTCCTTCCTGCAATTTTCTCCTTTTTCAGACACACACGCACACTCTCAGTGGATACTTCCCCCCTCTGGGAAAAGATCGAACTGCAAGGTGCAAGAAATATATTCCTCTAAGAAATAAGGACTTTGTTTATGGTATGATTATTAGGAAAACAACTGTAAAAAGCAGCATGGCTGCCTCTTTAGCAGCAAGGCAGCTATGACAAAAGGGTACTACACGGGTCTGTATTCATACCTAAATTCAGTATGAATTTCAGAGCTATCAAACAGAAGCACTCCAACAAAACCTGGACTCAGTATCTTCATTCACAATCAATACAACATACATTAAGGAAAGACAATATAAAAACTGCTGACAGAGGAAAAACACTTAGCTTAGCATGGTAAGTTTGACTTAGTTATGATTTTCCTTAAGTCATAAACAGAACTTGAGAAATTATTTGCCATCTCTGAATGTGAGTTCATTTGAATGTGTGACTCTCAAGGGCCTGACCATACATTTCTTTGCTTTAGTCTCATTTAAGAGCTTGATAGGTTGTCTTGATTTATGCATCATTCTTTACTACTTCTTCTTCTCAACATTAGGTTCCAACTTTAACATGGTTTTTTAAAAAGACTATTATAAATCTAAGAAAAAAAACCTGCGTAAGAGTAACTCAATGGATTGCACTTCGGCAAAAGTTAAAATTCCGTGCCACGAGGCCTTCACTCAACCACTATACTGAGCAGTTATTAAAAGGGAGCCTAAATGATAAACTTCAAAAAAAAAAAACTCTAGCTGAGGTCCAACTAAACCTCTATTCCAACTAAAGCAAGGACAGCAGGTCGAATTACACTGAGTAACGAAATGTATAACCAGTGTTTTCCGATCCCCGCACAAAACCAAGAGGAAATCATCATGTCCTGGATGAAACTGTCATGAAACTGATAAACCATATCCAATCAATGTCTGACATCGCGCAGTCGACTAACACAGCGCCGCATTAACGGCATAATAGTATTACCATATAAACCTTATTACTTCAGCGTGGAAAACAGGATATAACGAGTGTAATGAGACGCCAGCATCTGTCTTTGTGTAAGTGAGCCCGGGAACCAG
>VZTI01001107.1:1381260-1475630 GCA_013397865.1 Struthidea cinerea | reverse complement strand
GTCTGTGTCGTGGCTTAGGGCTGATATTCCCTGATTGACTGCTCCCACTAAAAAACCGCTGTCACTCGCTCTCCCCACCCTTTGTCTCCTTCTCCGTGGTAGGCTACAGAGGAGAACTGGAGGACTCGAAGGTAAAGATCACGGGTTGGGATACGAACAATTTACTGGAAACAGCAATGAGATAAGAAAATGAACAGTAACAGCAACGATATTAATAACAACAGTTTACGAGAGAGACAAGTGATTCTCATGTAAAACCCTCAGAATCGGGGTTACTCCACCGCTCCCACCCCGCGCTTACTGGACCAGAAGGAGCCCCTTCTCTCCTCTCAGGAAGAGACTCCCTTCCCCACAACTCCACTCCCGGCAATGACCTGAGATGACAGCAGAACAACCTCTGGGTCCTGGCCATGCCCCCTCCTGGCTACTGCCAAAATTAACTCTGTCCAGGCAGGAACCAGGACAGCGTGTGTGTCTATCTGCGTGTTCGTGTCAAAGCGTGTGTATGTGTGTGTGCCTCTGTCTGTCTGTCTGTCTGTGCCCGCGTCTGTGGGAGCGCGGGCGCGTGTGTCCGTGTGTCCATGAAACTGTGCGTGTGTGTGAGCGGGCTGCGCGGGAGAGGCTGCGCTGCGGTGCTTTGTGTACGTCTGGGGGCAGTCTGTGCCCCTGTGCCCGTTGTCCACGCGTGTCTCAGCGCGCCTCTGCCGCCGGTGTCGCTGCGTGGCTTATCTCCTGGCAGCCAGCGTGTTGCGGCCGCGATCACGTCCCTACGCGCAGCTGTGGCTCCGTGCCCGCCGAGCCTCCGCGCCGCCTGCTCGGCGCCCCGCCCGCCTGCCCGCCCCGCCTCGCCCCGCGCCTCCCGCCGGGCGCTGTCCGCGGTGCTGAAGCCAGGAGGCGGTGGCTCTGAAGCCGGGAGGCGGAGGCCCTGCCCGGATCTCCCGGCGCTGCTTTCTTCCCTCGCAAGCCCGCGCCCTGCGCAGCCCGCGGTGCCTCCCCCGAGCTCCGCCGCGCTCCCCGGGCTCCTCGGTCCTCCGGGATCCGGAGAGACGCCCCGCTAAAGCGGTGCCGCATCGGCAGCGTGGTCGTGCCGGGGCTGCCAGACAGCTTCTCGCCTGAGGATGTGATCAGAGCATCAGCGACCGGGCACCGCTCGCTGCTCACAGAGCGCGCCGAAAATGTCTGCTCGTGCCTGCCGCGCACAGCTGGAGAGGGCGCAGCAGGGGCCCGGAGGTCCTGCGGGGAAGGGGCGATCTCTGTCGAGCAATGCCGTGCTGCTGCTCCAGGAGCTGCTCTCTGCAGCTCCCACGGCCTCGCCTGACAGAATTAGAGCTTTTATGCAATTAAAGTGTCTACAGCTGGGGCAAATAAAATTGATTTTAATTAGAATTTAGCTTTAAGTATACATTTAGTTTAGGTTATATTTATTCAGGATTTTCCCCCAACAGACCATACAGTAATGTGTTTGGATTTTGAAAGTAAACAAAAGATACCTAACTCAAATCGTTAAAACTCCATTTGTGGGACCTCAAGAGCAAGCAGACTATGGCACCATACAGCACTTTGTGCTCCTATGTCACATTCTTTCTTAGTATGTACCACTAATACTAACTTAGTATTTATTCTAATGAAATAGACAGTTGTAGCAATAACACATTTGTAAATGGCCTAATACTGTTCATTTCAAGATTTTATTTGTTGTGGTGTTTAGATTTTGTTTGTGGCTTTGTTTTGGCTGGGGGAAATTTTCAGAGGAAGAAGGAATGAAGAAAGATAAAAATCAAGGCAAAAACTTTATAATGGCATCCACAAGGTTCTGAATGTGTTGTACAGACATTGCATAAAAATTTGGTCTGCAATGTTTTCAAAATCCTGAGGCACATGCAGGCAACATTTACACAATTTCCACTTGGCATGCAGATAATTGAGGGACTGCAAGTGTTTACAAAAATATGTAGAAGATGTCGGTGACCGATGCCCTATTATTCTATAGTATTTCCAGAAGTGAGCGATAAAATACCCAAGAACCAATCTTCCTGCTGAGAAAGAATAGGAGCAGGAAAATAGTTGATTTCATCAAACTTACAAAACACTGAAGAAGCAGCGAAGACTGATAGCAGAAGTGACAGGTTTAATAGTCAATCAGCTTTTACTACAAATTGTGTGTGGGGATAAAGGGAAGACATAAGTCCTTCTTTAAAAAATGAACAAATAAAACAAAGAAAATCACAGAACTAAGATTGTTTATTAATAATTTACCCTGATTCAATTTACCGCATGGATAGTTCTCCTTTCCTGTTTAACAGCATGGCAAGAAATGGCGGTGTTTGCAACACAGCTCAGAACTGTCTTGCTCAAGAGATCACCTATGTCATTAGATTGCACTTCTGCACCTCTGTTTCTCAGAATAATTCAGGCTGGTGCTCCTCTAGTTCAGAAAGAGAGAAGACCGGTGATAGGTCTGTTCTCTTAAAGCAACTTCAAGATGAATGTAAGCCATCCCCTCAGAAGTAATCCTGGTCTGGTAGCTTTCAAAACACACCATATGGTCATGTATATGGAAAATGAATTTTGGGGGTTTTCCATATGGGGTGTTATAAGAATAGTGTTACTTTAGTCTGTTTAATTGTACTTAACCTACTTAGATCACAGGAAGCTTCGCTTTAAACACCTTTAAGTTTATGAACAGTAGGAAGTGCTAAATTCATTAAACTCTTTTTCCTGGTCAAAGGAGTAGCTAGCAGGTTTCATTGCACATCTTTTTACAGCAAACTAGACAGAAACAAGTTCCCTGTAAGTTCATTTTTCAAAACTTATAAAGTTAAATTGACTTTCAGTGATACTTAGGTTGCAAAGCCATTGAGATACCTTTCTAAGCTTTACCTTATACCTTACTAATAAAAAAAAAGAGGCATTAAAATCTGTCAGACAGGAAATACAGACTTCTAATGACATCAAACATGACTTCATTGCTAGTTGGAGATCCATTTTTTTCACAGCTACTAAAAACCAAAGACACATTTTACAACTCTTTAGTTTGAAGTGTCAAGCCAAATTGAAGTTTATCTGTACTACATTTTATTGCTAAGTCTGATATTGAAGTGGATAACAGCATACCAGATTGCAGTTTATTCAAAGAGAGAACAGGTAACAGTCATTATGTATTTTTGCCAGTGCTATCCAAATACATTGTATTATCATGCAGAACTGAAGTCCAAAGACAGTGGAAGCAAACAATTGAAGGAAAACCTCCAAACTTTGGAAATGCTTATTCAAAAATTATTAAATCTTTTGAGAATATGCAGTAGAACGAATGTTCAGTCTGAGCACAATTACAATGAATTACCCTTCTGGCACATCACAATAAAGTTGCTACAATAATTTAAATAAGTAGTTAACTATGTGTGTGTGAGTATACGTAGGACCTCATGCATCAAAAAATCAGCATAGTCAAGAGATTTCAATTTCACAAATTCAGTTTGCTTTCAAATTTCTTTACTGGTTCATTTGCTTTAGGTATGCGTAAGAACTAACTGCAGATGAGCATTAAAAACAAAAATAGGGACTTTCTTCTATAATCTCCTTCTCTGAAAGTAGAATTATAATTGGCAATATAAGGAACAAAGAAGCAGCAGTACATATGCAAAAAAGAGGGAATGGCTCCACCTCCTTCACTACAGTTTATTTAATTCCTTCCTGGAATACAGTCTGTACCCAGGCTCCATCTGATCTCTGCATGCTGGCCTGTGGATACCAGTTCTTGTACCTTGTGGCTTCATGGTTTGGTTATGGGGTGCCTGAATGCACCCAGGCTGTCAGCACGAAGCTCGTTTCCATGTAACAACACTCAGATGGTTGTACTGCACTTTGGCCAGTGGCGGGTCCAGATGGAAGTGGCTACACCCTCTCCTCGTAGAGGCCAGCCCTGAAGACTCCTGTACTGCCAACAGCTTGCCATATAATCCAGAAGGGAAGTGTGCATCAGCAAGTGCACAAGTCACTGTAGATCATCTTCAGACTACCCCAGGCATAGCAAAAGACTCAGCCGTATATGGTCCAATGCACAGATGGTTGATCTCTGTGGTAAGTCCCTGATTTCAGCAGAGTTTTGGTCTCTCCACTCATACAACTGAATAAACACTGATTTTCTTAAATAGATGCAATTCTTACAGATTAGTCATTAATCTATACAAATCAAATAAATCATCTTCAGTTAAAAAATATATCAGTACTATCAATACTTACTTATTTCCTTTCAAGACATTAAATAGTTTCATAAACTTGGTGAGCCTGTGACCCCAGGAGAGTTCAGTGTGAGTTCCAGGTGTAAAACAAATTCTGCCTTATGCTATAACTGGGTTTATGACACCCACATTACAAGTTCTTAGTTCATCAAAACACATGAAATAAAATTACGTATGTTACAGCTCTAGTTCATATTAGCATTCTTGCAATGTTGTAAAGAAGTAACAGAAAATGTAACTCAGGGTAAATGCCATGGAAGACAGCATAACTTCACTGAAAGATCTACTTCATCATTAATTTGGGATAATTTTAAACAAAATAGTAAAGTATAAAATAGCAGCTGAACACAGAAAAAAATGCTTATATAGAAACAAACAGCAAAGAATAAAATGCAGTCTAGAATGTCTGTTATCTTCTTTCTTCCTTGTGATGATAACAAAACTGACAGAGAAGTTTTGACTCTATAACATAACTATAATTTTCTCCTCTCCACATGGAGGTAAACACCAGACCTTATATTTTGCTTGCTTATGTTTGAAGTTCTACCTATGCTGTTGATTCTGACCTTTATATTACAGCTTATCCGTTGAGGGTAACTCAAACACTTCCACAAAAATCTTCTCCATGATCATAGCGCAGTCTCCATTCACCTGTTCTCTCTAATCTTACCGCAATCAATAAGCCTGAATTTCTCTTTCAACATCACCTCCAAGATTTAGAGCTGTTCCTTTTCCTATAAAACCTCTGTTTACATGGCTTTCTACTTTCTTTTGCACATGATGCAAAATAATTCCTTTTGTACCTTTCTTTTACTTTTTCCCTTTCTGCTTATTGTTTCCACTGTCCTTTCCCAGTATGCGAGTCTCCCTTTAATACAAATTTCTCCCTTGAAGGATAACAACAACAAGAAGAACTAAGGGACAAACTGAGATACAAAGAAGGTGATAGTGGTTTAGAATAATTGAGTTACAGTTTCCAGACTCCTAGGACTCTTCTTTGACCTAATCCTTCAGTTCATAGTTACGCACCAACTACTCAGCACAGCAAATTAGAGAAATTGGTAGTCTCACGGAGCTTTAGGCATGCAAAAATCACATGTCTGAGTTTAGTCCAGTCACCACAGACACCCTTTACAGTCAGGAGGTTGAAACAGGCTCTCACAGCATTTATTCATCTGACCTGCAAGTACCTATCTTTGGTTGAGATGAGTCATCCTATGCAAAATCTGATTTCTCTCCACTGGATATAAAGTCAGTAACTAGATTAGATGTAAACATCTATCTTGTACATAACAACATTACTACAAATGGATTTCAACAGATTTCAGTAGTGTATGACAATAGAGTCCTGAGGACTCTATATTATCTATATAATATTCTCCTTATATAACAGATGAAGGAACAAAAAAATAAGTCTTCCAAAAAGTGTAGGTGTTTGCATGACAAAATGTATTCTACTTCAGGTATATAGAGGCAGAAAGAGAGAACATGCTCAAAATAAAATGACAGAATTATTTGAGAAGAAAAGATTAGAGATGCATACCTATAGTTTATTTCAGATGTAAGTAAATGTCCAAATGCACAAAGAAAATACTATATCCAAATGAGAATAAATTTGTTTAGAGGATGCAAAGGATATAAGCTAGAAATAAGGAGATTATATTACACATAGAAAAATGTATAATGAATATAACAAGCTATTTTTACCATTTCATTTAGCAAGTGAACTTTCATCAGAATTAGAAAGCAAAGAAAGGGAAACTTGTAGGTATGGATACAAGAAAGCTGGTAATACAATACAATTCTGCTTTCCTGCAGATTTGTTTTGCTTTGTTTTGGGGATTTGGTGGGGTTTCTTTGGTTGGTTGGTTGGTTGGTTGGTTGGTTGGTTGGTTGGTTGGTTTGGGGGTTGGTGGTTTTTTTGCGGGGTATGTTGGGGTTTTTTTTCAGTGCGTTCGTAGATTTTTATCCAGTTTTGGTGTAAATTCTGTTCAGAGATTATTTATCTGTAATTGATTAATTAGCAGCTTGATTTAGTTAACTTTGCTTCTTTAAGAAGGATACAATGGAGACTGTTGGAGTGAAAGCTGCTCTGGACCCAGGCCCAGAGGAAAGCCAAAGCACAAGAATTGAATTAAAACCTTTGACAAGCTGAGATACATGAAGTCACACCAAAGTGAAATAGAAATATAGATTTTTAACTTTTAGTAGAACTGTATGCTAAGTGCCTTAAACATTGAAAAGCTGCAGCAGAGACCTTAAACATAGCTTTTACTGCAGCAGTGTTACCTTTTCACATAATTTCTTTACTTTAGACAAAACATAGATAGGACTATACTGTTCACATATTTTACATAGAGTGTTCACATAAACAATAAGAGCTGATAGAAACTGTATATGCAAATCTGTGCAATACCTATGTAATACTTGTGTAAGACTTACGACTGTTAGATAGGATAACCAGGATAGGTTAAGAAAAGAAAAACTAGAATCATGTGTTAATTTCATTGCTCAATTAACAAATATAATCCACACTTGTATAAGAAAAAAATTAATTAGAAGAAGAAACTGTTTGCTACTTGCTGTTTGCCTGCTCCTGCTGCTGTTGCTGCTTGGCCTTATCATGTAACCCCTTTGAACTCTGCCTTCAAGAAACTATGAGACTATGAAATAAAGAACTTAGCAGGACAGCAGCCTCCTCTGCTCTTTCATCCTCGTCCGAAAAGAAAGGGTGTCCCATCAAAAGCTCAACAGGAGACAACTGTCTGATCTCAATTATTTTATTGATCAGGTACACAAAGCCCAAATCCAGACAACGAGATAAAATTATGTGTTATTAATCCATTGGTCTGTTGCAATTTTGCAAAACCTGAAATGAGACAGATTCGGCAAATGATTTAATATGAGCCTATTTATACATTTACAATGTATAACTCCAGAGAATTTAGCCAGTTCCCACTTACTCATCAGAAGTGTAGAAGTATAAATCGAAAATTCCAGACAAATCACTCACAGATGGTATTCATCTGGCAATCTTAAAATGAGATACATAAAACTACAGGACATCCAACTCATCAGCAAACTGAACAGAGAAGTAAATTCTAAACAAGTTTCAAGATACTTGACAATATTAAAAGGTCAGAAGGAGCTCAACTAACTCTCCAAACCATAGTCAAGCATTATGGCAATTTTGTTCAAAATGAAATGTGACATGGGGAAAGGTATGACACTATACAGCACCTTTATCAATTCATATACTCTTAAGCATAACATTATATATTTGTATATTAAAAGCCCATTTCAAGTGTATAATACTAGCAACCTTACTGTTTAAGAAAAATGCTACATGCTAAATATAGGATTAGAAGTCATTACCCTCCAGGACCTTTGAAGAGAGAAACTTTGGAATATTAAAAGAACCTGAAAATCTCCACTGTCTTTATCCAGAACTATTTTAGGCAGAACATTTCAGTAGGAACCTTAAGAATACTCTATGTATCTAATTCAGGATTAAATGCAGGTGTCATCACCAGTGTGGATCAAAACAAACAAACAAAAAACTGTGAAAAATATTTTCTTTCAACAATGTATATTCTAGTTCAGCAGATGAAGTGAAGTAGTATTCATCCCACTCATAAGGATTTGTGTGTTTTTAAAGAAGTCATAGAATCAATAGTTCACATGTGTTTCAGTGTTACTGGATCATAGCACAAACATTTTCTTGAAAAATTGCTGAATGATAAAAAAGATGTTTATAAGACAAAAAATAATTTGAAAATCACGTTAGAATTTTATTAGCTGTAAATCCTGGCACGATGTTCTAAATTATTTCACAATTTATTTGATCAAAACTGAGCATATCTGAATGTAACATTTTAATGCATAATAGGGGACAGATTTCCAGTTCAGAAGAATAAAGAATAGTAACAGCTTTTTTAGTCATTTTTTCTCAAAGTTCTCCATGAAAAGGCTTTCAAATTAACAGTTTTTCATTTAGATAAGAGCGCTTTGACTCCTAAAATATTCATAGTCCACAATGAGCATTTGCATCTGTAAGATTTAGAAAAACCAATATGAACCCAAATTTTAAAACCTATAGATCATGAGGAATTTCAAAACTTTCAAAACTCACCCTTTCTCCTTGCTTCTTAATGTTAGCAAAGGCATTTAATGCTCCCAAATGTTTCTTTTTTGGAGAATTTGCCAGAATTTGGTTGTACTCATAGGTCTCTTAGAGATGTGCATAATAAATGCAGAAGATAAGGAAAATCAAAAGATAGGAAATTTAAAAAGCAGGCAAACGCTTAGCAAGTTTGTGGGGGGAAAAATGTTGCCAGTGCCTGACTAGTTCCAGTAAGAGTAAATAAAGTAATAAGAACGAAAATGTTAAAAGCTCAGCAAATGTTGTCAAATCTGCTCATAGTGATGGAGTTTATTTGCCGTTTGTGCCAGAGCAAATAGATTTGCTTTATTTCAGGAGCTGGGCTGTATTAACCTCAACTATTGCAAAGCTCAGTTCACCCATGGAGCAAATGGATGATGATTCATTCTTTTCCTAAATAGAGTATTAAGTGCAGTCTCATCTTGCAATTATTTCGTTTTCCAAATAACTCATTCCAAAGCTCTAGGATGTAACTCCATGATTATATAATTTCTTTCAGAGCAGATGAAATTTAAGGATAGATCATACCACTGTTACCTATGTTTCAGCACTGTCCCAGTTCAGTCAGTATCCTACTAATTTTATTTAATGACTGAAAAACAATATAGCCTTCTGATCTTCATTTTACAGGATTTTGTTCTATTATTTTAAACCTTGACATCTCAAGGGTGAGTCAAACTTACAGATTGACCAAAAAAAAAAAAAAATTTACTATGCATTTCTATAAATTTAGTGCACTGTACATAGATGGGAAATTAGAAATTGTTAAAATAAAAACTTGTGAGAAACTTCACACAATAATTCTTTCCAAACTACATAAATGTCAGCTACCTAAGAGTTCCTCAAATATAATTTCACTATTTTTTCATTTTTAAAATACATAGCCTGATGAATTTGAAGAGATTTATTAAAAAATAATTTTTAAATGAATTATGCAAAACTTTTCTCTGCTCCTGTATTTACAATTTTCTTTTTCATCCTCAGATACCTTGTTTTAAACATAACTTGCTCATGACAACACAACAAAACATAAATATTTTAAATGCAGAATGGACGTCTATTGAGGACCTTCGGAATCATTTCACCAAACAGACTGCCCACACCATGAAAGACCTGTGCAAGCACAAAGTAACTGCAATATTTACAGTATTAATGGAGTCCTTTAATGTTTCCAAAAGTTCTCTTAAATGATGTTTTTTCTCTTTTTTTTTTTTCTGGCATCCTTACCTGAATGAGCATTGGTTTTAATATGAGTATTGTCATTGACAATAGACTTTGACTTAAGCACAAGGCCACTGCAGCAGATGTACTCCAATATGCTGGAATTGCTGTCATGCACCAGCACTGCATTCCACTGACTCTGGGTGAAGGTCTAATTTTGTGCTGGTCTTAAAAATTAAGGAGGCTGAGTATTTCTCCGCCATAAAAAATGAAATAGACTGGTTTTTTTTCTTCTGGCAGACTTATTTAGGCACTTATTTTTCAGAACTTAAAACTTTTTCAAAAAAACAAATATTGACGCATCAGACTATGTCAGATTGATAATTTCATTAATTTATATTCCAAGTAATTCAGACCAATTGCCATTTCATTCATCCTTTTTCCTTTTCCATTAAATAAATTTCAATTTATATATCAGATGACTTGGTCATGCTCTTAGTCATCTTGACTAGTGACTTTTAAAAATAATTCCATGTGTCTTTGGTTTGTGTGGTCAGATTTTGGTAGCAGTGGGGCTACAGGGGTGGATTCTCTGAGAAGCTGCCAGAAGCCTCTCCCATATCAACAGAGCCAATGCCAGCCAGCTCCCAGACAGACCCACTGCTGGCCAAGGCTGAGCCCATCAGCGACAGTGGTAGCACCTCTGGGATAGCACAGTTAAGAAGGGGAAAAAAACCCACATTATTTGTGCAGATGTAATTGCGGCCAGAGAAGAGCGGGGTGAGAAAATGTGAGGGGAACAGCTCTGCGGACACCCAGGTCAGAGAAGGAGGAGTAGGAAGTGCTCCAGACACTGGAGCTGAGACTCCCCTGCAGGCCATGATGCAGATCATGGGGGAACAAAGACCCGCCTGCAGTCCATGGAGGAAGTCCCGCTGGAGTGCGTGAATGCCTGAAAGAAGGCATTGTGGGAAGCCCACTCTGGAACAGGCTCCTGGTGGGACCTGTGGCCCTGTGGAGAGAGGAGCCCACGCTGCAGCAGGTTTGCTGGCAGGACTTGTGACTTCATGGGGACCTGCACTGGAGCAGGCTGTGACAAACTGTAGTTCATGGGAAGGACTCAACGACCTCACGTGGAGGACTGTCTCCCGTGGGAAGGACACCACAATGGAGCAGGGGAAGAACTCCTCTCCCGAAGAAGGAAATAGTGGCAGGAACAACGTGATGAACTAAACTGACCATAATCTCCCATTCCCTGTCTCCCTGCACTGCTCAGGGGCAGGAAATAGAGAATGACAAATAAAGTTAAGCCCAGGAAGGAGGGAGGGGTGGGGGAAGTTGTTTTTAAGATTTGTTTTACTTCTCAATTATCCTGTTCTGAATTCACTCGGTAATAAATTTAACTAATTTCCATAAGCCAGCTCTGTTTTGGTTGTGACATAACTGGTGAGTGATTTCTCTCTGCCATTATCCCAACTTAGGAACTTTTTGTTATATTTTCTCTCCTCTGTCCAGCTGAGGAAGGGAGTGGTAGAGTGGCTTTGGTGGGCAGCTGGCATTCAGCTGGAGTCAACAGTCTTCTAACTCTTTGAAGAGTTAAAAAGTTCCACTTTGCTAGCTTTTTTTTCCCCCCTTTATATATATATACACAAATTAAAAACCTGGACTTCTTATGTGTAGTCTCTACACTGCTGCCTGTCTTCTGCTAACCAAACTGCTTTTTTATCCTCTTGTATTAATCTGTGTCCTGAGAAACCTATAAGAAGCATGTGTGTAGCTGAGAGAGACTGCTGAATGTTAAATGCAGGACAGCAAAATAATTTCATATCTTCTTTTATGCTCATTTCTGCTTATACCTTTTTCTACCATGAACAGCAATGTCTACATTTAAATGCAAGAAAAATATGGGAAGACAGGTGTAAGGAAGGGACAAAATGAGGTTTCTTAACAAACTAGGAACTTAGGTAGGTACGTAAGAATAAGCTTAAAACTCTGCTGAATAATGTACTGGCTCTTTCTCTTCAAGAGAGGGTAGATGTCTTATCAAACTAGTCAGTTGTTCTCTGTAAGACACAGAGAACTTTATCTCTTTTAGCTGATAATATGGTTTTCTCAAGTCACTAACGCATCTGATGGAAAAAATAATCAATCCATATTCTACTATATTGAGGTTATGTGTTTCTACTGAGCACAGGCTTGGATATGTTACCATAGAAAACCCAGTCTCTGATGGCTGAAAGGAACCCCTAATTTAGCAGAAAAACTGCACACTTTCCCACAAAATAGGGATTGGAAAAAAATCTGTAAATTTTGCCACCTGCCCTTGTTTCTGGTTTACAAATTTCCTCGTTTAAGCAGAGAGGTTGACCTGGTTTAAATACAGTCTATTTACTGTAAGGAATACTTCACAAGGTTGGAAGTAGGCAACTTCAAGAAAGTCCAGATACCAGCTATAGAATTTCTGCATCGACTCGCATACCTTTCATTTTCCCAAGGTGCATGGCTTTGGGCATATGAATTTGATGGCTGAATCTGATTAGATAGAGATAAAATCCTTTGATAGAAAAAGTTATTCACATTTCTGATTTAGGACTGTAGGCTATGTTCTGATTAGAAGTCATATTATAATTTATAAATCAGATTTTGTTTACTTAAGGAAGAAGTTTCCAGTTGTTTACAGGTTGGGGATTTTCTCCCTCAACTTATGCTTACTAAGAGCATGTTTAAAGAGAGACACCCCTTCCTCCCTACCCAAGAGACTGTGCTGCAATCATCAAATTGTTGTTGACTTTCTTAGGCACCTTAGAAGAAAGTTAACAACATTGGAAATAGTGGATTTTTTTCAAACCCTCTTAACCTCATCAGGTTCCCTGTTCCTTTGAATTGATTTTATCTGGTTGCCTTCTGACCTTTCACAAGAAATTTATTCTGGTTTGGCACAAAGGGGAAGGATAAGTAGCAATTGGAACTATCAATTACCCAACACTGACTTCATCTGTTCACCAAAGTTCTTTGCAATTTTTCAGCACTCCTACAGGATGTTTTCAGTATTTTCAGGAATTCAGTTTGATCACTTGATGGTGGGAAAAGTCTTATTTTTTACATCAGTAACTTGGTATATGATAGATTTAATGTGCTGTTATCAGGTTTGTTTTTAAAAAGCCTCTATAAAAATGAAGGAAGAGAGCTTCAGGCTGGGGTGAGAGGAGAAGAGCTGGAACTCCTGTGAGTTGCTCACTGTGGCTCCATATGAATTCTTTATCAGTACTGGTGTTCTACTGTGTGCTTTTACCTGCTAAAAGCTGCTCATAGACTAGAAATTCATCTTTGATAGAAGGAATAAATAATTCCAGGGTGGGAGGAGTAGAAAATAGACTTTACTCAAAATTTCTGTATACATATTGGGAAAAGGGAAAATAATTAATGGCCCAGAAAAAAAATAGTTATCTTCTTGTTTTTGTGGTTCTCCTTTGACGGTTTGGCAGTTTTTTCCCTATAGAATATGCTTTGCTTTAGGCTTAAGAAGAAATTGTTTTAGTTTAAGAAGCAGCTAGTCTGACTATGCTATTCTTTTTACTTCCTCAGATACTGCTAGTTTAGTGAATTACTATATGAAGTCAATGTCCAGCTAAAAAGGAATTCAAAAACTGTATGCCAAAATAGTTTATTGCAGCATCAGATAAAAACAATCAAATTAAAAAAGTAAAAAGGAATCATCTGGTACCTCATGAGTCAAAACAGATAAACACAGGTTTGTAGGTAAAAAGCTGCCAAAAATGGGAAAAGACCAGTGGTCTTGGCCATGAAATTACACTCCTCAGAAACTAAAGCAGTCCCTTCTTCACAGGTATTCTACAGGCATTCAGGCCTGGTTGGAGTTTAAAAAAAAAAAAAGAAGAAGAAGTGTATTGCTTTCCTGATTAAGCTCTGCCTTGCATTCTGTTACCTTAATTTTTTTCAGTGGGTCTCCAAGGAACAATGTATATGTTGCCAAGACATAAGCATGCACAGGGTCCTTCCTGTTCCTTGTATGCTTACAGCCATCACTGACAGTGGCTTTGAAGCCCAGCAATGACTGCCCCGGGTCTGTCCTTCTAAATTTATTTTTCTTTATTCTTCCACTGGGTGCTGCAGGCCAAAATTTTTCATATGCTATTTACTGCATTTGTATTCAAATAGTTCTGCAAGACCTTTCCATCTGCCAATGCTTGCGGTAGCTGTGAGCTATCCCCAATACTTGGCAGTCATTCTTCTATTCAAGAGGGAGAAACTAAGTACATAAGAGCTATCAGTGAACTCAGCATGATTGCAGAGCCCCCAATTTCCAAAAGTGAACTATAGTTCCAAGAACACTCCTAAGGTAGGTATCTATGCAGAAAACATTAGAGTCACATTGCAAAGCTGCCACCGCAGCAGTGCGACAGCTGACTGTACGGCCAATGCTGCAGTTCAGCTGAAAAGAATGACTCATTTCTGCACAAGCAGAGGTCCTTTGAACTGAAGATTTTCAACCCCCATGACCGGGGTTAGCCCCTTGCACAGCTCTGTGCCAGTCTATTTCCTCATTGAAATTCTGGAGTCACGGCTGATCACACATTCAAGATGATAAGAGTCTACCCTGCAGAGTGGAACTGCTTCACTCAGAAGTCTTTTTGTTAGCTCCTGTCAGAGAGCTAGCATTAACATGTCCTAAGACCCTTGTCAAGGCAAAAGCAAGCTTTTTCTGAAGAATATTGAGTTGGTGGAGGTGAATGAAAGCCTAGGAGACAACCATACTTCACCCACTAAAATGTAATTAAGGAAATGAACTTATAGGTAAAAGCAATTGTTATTCAATCTTTATGTAGTGAGACATTTTAAAGCACCTGAACTCAAAACCAAGACAGTAGCTAAACTGCAAGGGATATTGCCAAAACATTGATTCTTTAAATTGCTGATAAAAAGTCTCAAACCTCTGTTAAGAACAAAATAAGCTTTAAGCCTGTGAGGACTGGGAGAGAAGTAAAGGTTGCACTGGCTGTCTTACAAAAAAGTAACCCTATTGCTGGCTAAAGAAGATGAATCTTTAAAACAACTGATATTTGTACCTAAAATGCAGAGCTTTAGGGGGTTTAAAACTTTTAGGGTGTTTCATACTTACACTTCTATCTGACCCATACACCTTGTGGCCCCTGGCCTAGAAACTATCACTCAGTGGGTAAATGCCTTGATTTTGATCTAATGCAAGTATTGAAGCAAGAGAGAGAGAAGTTTGTATTTCTGATTGTTTATTTTGTAAACAAAAGTAATTATTTTTTCACATAAATGTGACAGGAGGGCTGGCCTGATTTTGAGAATCTAAACAAGTACTCCCAGAGCCCTGCCTTTCACCACATGGAAAATGCCCTCAGGGCATTGGAAAATTTAATAATAAACTTTAGTGATATCTAATGTTATAATTAAGTAGAAGCTCACCAGATTAGTCTGAGCAATATCACATGATCCAACTCATTATAAAATGTATTAATTTGGTTAGACTTGTAAGAAGTAACAAAAAAAGACTTCTGGAATGAATAAACTTGCTAAATGAATTTACAATGTGTGACAAATTAAGAAGATTACTGCAGGGTCTCACAAGTCTATACAAAACTAAGTAAAAATTAATGATAGACAAAAATGGGCTCCCTTTGTGGTTTATTTCCATCCAGCTGCATCCAGCTATGAAAGGGCTATCAGACAAAACACTAATTAGCAATCAGTTCAAGACAGTTTTAGACAGTAATCCCTTGGCTTCCAGTATCTTTTGATACTGTCACAATTTCAGGAAAATGCCTGGAACTGCACAGTCCCGTTGCTGCTTAGGGCCAGGTGCCAGTCAGGAAGTGTGCAGGCTTGCTCTGCAATATGTGAAGGATAGAGCAGCTGGCAAATGGCATCCACATGGACCGAGTGAGACATTGACAAGGCTGTGTCATATCCTTTGTCTCCTTACAGTCTTCAGCAACTGGTTCCCACGTCACAGGGAAGTCTCTCTAAAGCCTTAAAAACCTTTTCCTTGGAAAGCATTCCTTTCCATAGAATGTGTGTGGTGGTGGCAGCAGTTACAGCCATGTAGCCTCTATGATGTGGAATATAGCGCCCACCACCTTTTCCGTGTATTTACTGATTTTTAGGAAGGTCAACCAAACACTCGTCTAGACGTGCTAACTCCTACTATTGTGGTCTCTTCATTTTCTGCTACAATAAGGTTTCCTTAGAATCCCTTCTGTTGAATCTCTTTCACTGTTTGCAGCTGTTACATGCCTGCCAGACAAAAGACCGGGCATGTGATTTGTAGCATCACGATTAGGGCACTTTCTAGGGAAGACAATGCACTTCCACCTCTCACATGAGCAAATGCTTAACCCCTGATACAGAGACTATCATTAAAAGGAGGGATTACAAAGCAGGTCTCTTCTTTCAAGTGAATGCCCTAAACTGTCAGAGTAGAGCCTGATTTTCCTTTGGCCCAGGAAATACTGATGATACTGGATCCTTCAGGAATTTTTAACAAAGCTTTTCTTTGTAAGAGTTTACAGTCTAATGACTATGCAAGGCCAAAATGTAGGTTCTTCAACTAAAGACGTAGTGGTTTAGTGTGTTAGACACTCAGCTACTGAAAAAAGGGCATCACTATCATGTCTTCCAATTGTCTTTCAAAAAAGGTTTGATGTATGTGATCAATGTCAGGTGCCAAGCACCAGGAAAATATCTGTGAAATGAGCACTTGTATTTATTTCAGGCCTATAAGAGCACTTCAGAAGGGGACAGGATTTAAAGTATAACCTACAGACGTTAACATTGTTTAGCTTTCCAATCATCATATTAGATTACTTGTTTCCACTAATTAAGTCCTTACTCATGGATTGCATAAAAAAATCTAGATATATTGATAAGACCTAAAGACTCTGCTGTCACAATACAAATTAGATAATACAGAAAATATCTTTTGTAAAAGTAGATTGTGTTTTAACATTCTGGTATTCATTTAGACATAAACTACGTCTCTCCAAGCCAGCAACCTGACTTAAAGCTAGTTAGTGCTACATTCCTTAGTGGAGAGTTAACACCTCTAGAAGAGGCTTCCTGTCATTTATCTATTTATGGGCATTGACTGCAAAGTGAGCTTCAGTTTATTGTAACAGTTTTAGGCAACAAATTTTCGTATACTACCATAAGCTAGATGGATTCCAGCCTCCCTGTCTAACCTCAGTAAAACTGTGTCAGATCATCTGTGATTCATATTCACAGGAAGAACTTTTCAGGCCACTGGAAGCTACAATTCAGGTAACTTCAGAAAGAACTGAGGTTGACCATTGGTGAATCAACCTAAAGCCATTTTAAAAACATATCTGTCCTGAATATATCTTAACCTGGGAACTTTGCACACCTTCCTCCACAAATCTCAAAACCAGAGGATTCAACCTATGAAACTAAAAAAACCCGGAATGCTAATAGATCTAGTAGCTCGGGTGAGGATTATTCTGTGGTCCTGTTCTTAAAATTCACAGCTCTTTCATAATTCTCTTTAACTATTCCTTTAGAGTTTGAGAGAGAGATCACTTAAAACATTCCGGTGGTATTGATCCTATATCCACTTTAAGTCTTTTATACCTGGAGTTTTGCCAACCAAAATAGTGTGTTTCAGTGATCTCAAAGCCTGTATCAAGCCTTTTATTGTAAAAGCAGGCACTTAAAAAAAAATTTTAGTTTTCTTTCTTTTTCTCGGCCTTTCATAATATTGTTCTAAAGTTGTATTCTGAAGCTGGACTAATCCTTAAAAACATTGTTACACAAATAGAGTAAACAAGAGTTCAGACTGGTTCTGGGTACTATGGTTTACTTGAGAGGAAAAAAAAATAGAGCTTTTACCCTACTTGGCAATCTCAAGCATCTACTCACTAATTTGCTTTGCTCACTGGGTGTCTGCTTTCCATCCCAGCCAGCAGATCATTGCTGGTCTGGGACAGTAAGGCAGAAAGTTTTGCCAGCTGCTGTTGGGCTGCTGCTTGCATTTTCTCACTATTTTTTTTCCTGGACCCCTTCTTTTTGGGAATCCTTAGTTTTCAAAAACAGCTTTTCTTTCTGGGATGCCAAGTGCCCAGTTTTTTCAGTCTGAATAACCTATATGTAGAAGAAAAATGCATGGTCAGACTTCTGATTGGTGGTTCTGTGACATGTCTCTTTATTAACTGGAGGACTTAGGATGTGCAACTTTGGTCTTGTACAGGTATTATCAAAATTTACATGTAGCATGTACCATTTGCAGCTACCAGATAGTAGGCTTCTAACAGGTAAAACAAATAACAAAATAAAATGTATATAACCATTTTAAAAATCTAGTAGACATAGTAGATAATGCACCCAAAAGTTCTTTATAAAATGTTAGTGCATTCCTGCATATTTAAGGTAATTTATTTTCAAATGTTTTGAGAAATAACAGAAAGATTTCTCATTGCTCTTTCATGTGATTTTATGATACCTTGCTTATATAATATCACAAAATCTTGGTGCAAATAATAGTGCTATCCTAAAAGGAATAGAAAGAAATTAAAATTGTTTAGTCTTCCAGTTCCAAGACAGCCTAGTATTACAGAATGAATACTTAGATCTCATTTTAGCAGATGCATAGTGATCTTCTGTTTTGGATAACTTAGAAACACTTTCCATTATGAAACATTATTGGACCCTTTTCTGGGGGTAGCTTGTTTATCTACATTATTTGTAGAAAGTCTGACAGGGAAAAGTTCTGGTGCCAGGAAAATACCAATGGTTGATGCCAGGAAATTATCTTCAGATTTGACTGGGCAATAAACTATGGAGAATTGCTGTTTTCCTGTTGGGGCTTCCATTATTGCTGTTTGACTGGCAGCACACCAAAGCCACAGACAATCTAAGCATTGAACCCTGCTCCTCCTGCAGCCACAATAACATCCACTGCAGTGAGAAGCACTGGGGGTGTAACCTCAACCCTTTGCTTTCCCGGGCAAAGATAGTGTGGTGGTTTAACACCATCCAGAAATTAAACTCCAAATAAGTCACCCCCCTTCTCCACGCCCCTTCCAGCAAGAGAGGGACAAAGGCAGAGACTATGAGTTAACAATTTACTGAAAGCAAACAGCAACGGAATAAGAAACGCACAATAGCAGCAGCAATATTTAAAACAAAAGTATATAAAAAAGAGAAGGTGCTTTACACACACAAAGTAAGGTGTTCACCACCTCAACTTAGTTCTACATGGCCCCTGGGCCAAAGACAAGATGGCAGCCATTCCCACATAGTTCCACATGTTCTCCATCTGGTTTTCCCAGACAAAGACAAGATGTCAGGCACTCCCTGCAGCCAGTTTTCCTGTCCCCGCGCCTGAGACAACAAAAAGGAATGACAGAAAAATACCCAAAAAGCCAGATCGTCCACATTTCACCTCACATTTTTTTCCTGACCACTACACACCGCTGGTTCAATTCCATGCTGTGCTGCTGCTTCAGACAGCTTCCGCTCCACTCCGCCCATCTCTGCTCAGCTCCTTTCGGCTCAGGTCAGACTTGGCTTCCCCTCTGCCACTCTGTTCTCTGCAGCTGCTTCCCACACCAGCACCACTCCTCAGCACCACGTCTTGGAGCTGCGTTCACTACCTTTTCAGAACCACATCTCCAAGCCACATCTTGCAGGAGTGGGAAGGGGATAAGCAGCGACAGAGGATTCAGTCCACAGAGCTGATCCTGGTAACCTCCCTGATGGAGAGACTGAGACAAAATGCTGCACTTTTCGGGGTACATTCCTTTTCCTTCTGCCTGAAACCACGCCCCCAGCAATGATTTCAGTGGCATAGAAGAGCGACCTGGCCACACCAAAACAGAGCTAAGCTCTGCCCCTTCTCTGCAACCAGGACAGGTGGTTATCAGATAAAGAGATATGGGCAATTACAGAGATCTGGGAGGAATATCTAGAAGGCCCTGCTTGCAGCCTCTTCACTCCTGAAGATAGTAGGGACATGAGGCAGACAAAAAAATGTAATAGACAGGAGATCATTGCAGTCCACTCCATTGGACAACTGACATGAATGAACATGGAACTTTCATGGCATTTCATAAAGCATTTTATATTCCACTTAATTTTCCGAACATGAAATTCAAGTTGTACTTACGATTTTGCATTATTTCTCAAAGAAAATACAGTGTTTGTGCCATGATTTACAAAGGAGACACTTACTTTTCCAAAACCCTTTTCTCGTGGCTGACTTATATCAGATGCCAATCTTTCCCCACTGCTTGTTAGCACAACTAATCCTACATCTTCAGTCATAGTGATCAAGGTCAGTGGCAAGTGTTAAATCTGAACTGATGCTGCATATGAAAGAGAGGGGGGTTAGTACAGTTGCACAAGACAAAATCTGTCATGTGTACTAGTTGTTACTTCTCTGTATTAGCATGGGCTGCTGAGATGGAATATAGCCATTTATTAATTCAAAAATTTGTAAAATATCTATGGATAAAGCACATTTGCTCCTGAAAGGACATAGGGTTGTTTCTTATTTTTTTTTGTAACATCGTTAATTTTCTCTGTATGGTTTCATTGAGGTAGCTACAATAAGGGCAAACACAGGAGAGTGGTTAGCAGCAGCAGGCTTAACAGGAAGTGAAACAACTGCCTCAGTGGGGAATGGGCAGTGGCCTCTGCTTTACTGCTATTGATCCAGTCCCATTGAGGCCAACATATGTGAGCTTGCAAATATTCACACGGTTTACATTTATTACAGTTGTTCCAAATATGTTGTGACACAAAACAATTTCTGCATTTTATCTTGTCCCACTTCTAATTTTTACTTGCAAGATACAGAGATCTACTTCATACAGACCTTTGCCAAACTGAAGACTATGTATGGAGCAACTCGACAGATTAGTAGAGTTGGTACTGTAGGATTTCACTGATTTGTATTTTGGATCCATTACAGAGATCCAAGTTATTTCCACTATTAATCTTCCCTCTTTTTTATAAGAACAAACGATACAAAATGGTTGCTGCAAATATCAATCATTTCCTTTTCCAAAAGAGTTGCAAACATACAACAAACAGTTTTTATGAACCAGTTTTCATGGACTGTTTTGAAGAATGGTTGGAACATTAAAAGGGATATTCTGATTTCCAAGTTGAAAAATTTTAATATTTATAGTCATCTTTTCTTTTACAGAGTCCAATAATTTAGGATGGCTACAGCATGAATTTCAGAAAATCAGATGGTTTTGATTTAGGATATCTAATGATAGGGAATCCACCAATTATGTTAATAGTGTGAATTACTAAATTTAATTTTTACTTTTAGTGGGCTGGTATCAACATTATGCTTTTTGTCTCTAAGTTATATTATTCACCATGTAATGCATGCAAAAAACCAGAGGAGAACAGCCAGTACCAATCCTCCTAACTCAAGCTGGTCAGTTGATACCAACTGATAGGCAAACCTGAAACCTTGCAGAAAGGGTTCATCTAAAGCTCTATTGAGAAGATGGTATTATGCTGAGCTGCACGGTTTGATTAAAACCACTTCTTCAGGAAGAGATTTAATTTTAATTTTTAAATTAAAAAAACAGAGAAAATGGGGTATGATTGATTAAATTAGAAGATAACAAAAGAGAAGGAATTTTCCTTTTTCATTGGAATACCAAAAAAAAAGTGATGAACACACATACTATATGTGTTACAATTGCCTTCTGTATTTAATATGACTTATGTCTCTTATCTCCTATCCTGAAATATTTGAATTGTAGAGTAATTTGATACTCTTCTACATGCAAATGAATGCACAGGGCTTTGTTAGCATGAAAGGGCTGACTAGGCTGTGGGCATGACAGGAAGAACAGTGTCTGAAAATGATCATGTTAAAACTGCCCTAGGGGAAAGTAGTTTGAACTCATTTTAAGCAGCAGGGAAGACTGGGATGAAAAGACCAAATCCCCTTCAGTGTCAAGACAGTGCATGCTCTGTCACATTGTAATTTCAAATGTGAATTTTGGAATGCCAAGTAGTTGGAGTAATTCAGTTTCTTGTCTCGAGTCTGTGTGTACTGAGACAGGAACAAATAAGGGGTATTAACTGTCAAACATTTAGACTTATTAGCATGCCTTGGAAATATTTCTGATACCATACAAAAAGCCTATATGGTGATGCTGAAGCACTGAAAACTGTACCTGAGAAAGAGAAACCCATCTCTAGCGGCATTGCACCCTGTAAGTGCGAATATTTTTATTTAGTATAGGAAACACTAAGGTTTTAAAAGCATGTGTGGCTTTTAAATGAAAATGTATACTTGAGGACTTAAAAAGTTTTGCTGATAACACATGCAAAGATGTCTTTGCTGACATTTATATATATTTGACATGCAGAACTGCAACTGCACTTACACTTGTGCATATGTGAAAAAAAGCCTCGTATAGGTCTGAATGCTACATATGGCCAGAAATTAGTAAAAATATGTTTTAGCTTGACTTTCATTGTTAAGTGTGAAAATAGTACTGCAACATGCTACCCATCAATGATTGATTCCATGCATTTAGTAATGAACTTTTTTCTTCTTGGTTTTCTGTTATGATGAGTCACTGTTTTGATGAAAACCTCAGCCAAAAAACTCAAGCACTTTCATCTAAAAGTCAGGTTGCTGAGAACTCCTTACAAAGCACTAAACCAGCACTGCTTTTACTGACTGTAATGATCAATGCATGGTGAGGATACTGAAAACCTTGGAGGACTGTAAGCTGGGAAGAACAGACCAGACAGTTCTATTGTAATATGTGTTACACACTTATACCTTTAGAAATGTCTCATTATAACCTCAGCTTGAAGCACAAGTTCTAACACAATACTATCCCTACTTGCACAGTTGTGGCTTATATTGAATTTATTGGATTCTTTTTAGTCCTCACTTAATTTTTCTTTAACAAAGATCTTTTTCTTTCAAAGTCCACAAGAATTAGAAGTCAGTAATTATGCTGCAGGAGATATATATACATATATATACATACATACATTTATATATATATATAAAATGGCCATATTCACCCTCAAAAATTTTGCTGACGACAAGCTGTGTGATGCGATTATAATGCTGGTCCTGCAGGCGGTTCAGGGCAATCCCAAGCACAAATAGGAAGGAGAATGGATTGAGAGCATCCCTGCCGAGAAGAACTTGGTGGTGTTTGTAGAAAAAAAGCTCAACATGACTTGGCAACGTGCTCTTGCAGAGCAGAAAGTCAGCTGTGTCCTGGACTGCATCACAAGAAGTGTGACCAGGAGGTTGAGGGAGGGGATTCTGCACCTCTACTCTGCTCTGGTGAGACCCCACCTGGAGTGCTGCATCCAGCTCTGGGGTCTGAGCACAAGAAGATATGGACCTGTTGGACTGAGTCCAAAGGAGGCCACTTGATCTCGGAGCTGGATCGCCTCTCCTATGAAGACAGTTTGAGAGAGCTATTTAGGCTGGAGGAAAGACTCTGGGGATATCTTACAGCAGATCCTTTGATGTGAGCAGGATGAGGGGAGACCTGGGGGCAGGATTGCTGTCCACGATGGTCAGGGCTCCCCATGGAGAGTTTCATTGACAAGGCGAAAAACAACGTTCCCAGCATCCCAGCCAGAAGCAGGGCAGCTGAGGGCACCCGGGCAGCACCAGCCCCAGGCACCTCCCTGGGGATGGGCATAGGAAAGAACAGGGACAGGCCAGGACATGGGCCCATGGGTGTACCTGGTGCAGCAGGACTCATGCCTGGGCTTGATCCAGCAGGATCCATGACCAGGCAGAGCCAGGCTGTGGGGAACTGGAGACTGGCCCTGCTGTGGCATCACTGTGGCGGGGGCTGCTGGACCCAAGGGGCTGGTGTGGGGACCTTTGATGTGGGCAGGAAGAGGGGAGGCCTGGGGGCAGGAGTGCTGCCCATGATGGTCAGAGCTGGTGGTGCCCTTGGGGATACAGAGTACTGGTACAGAAGAAGCAGCAATTCACAGCTTATAGGATTTAATCTTGAAAATTCTTATGTCTTCCTTTCTGGGATTGCACATTGCTCACCAATAACTGCTGAGATGTAGGCCTGCAATTTCCTGAAATGAAATACATATTGATCTGAAAAAGCAGTGAAAACACTCTCATTTGTTTGACTTGGCAGAGACTGATCAGCATAAATGTCCTGAGTCACTGCTTACCTATGCTGAATATCACCTCCATCTGCTTAAAAAGCTTGTTAGCTTCATAACTATTTTATGAAAGGTTAGACATTGCATTTGAATATCTATGTGTTACTAGCTCCCTGCACTGCCGGGTGACAGTTCATCCAGTTAGACTGTGGGAAGGATTTGGGGTAGAGCAGCAGCCTCTGCCAGCAGGATAGAGTTCAGCTGCGTGCAGGGACCAGGGCCATCCTTGTTGCTAGTTAGCATGGGGTCAGTGTCCAACTGCACATGGTGATCACCAGCCAGCTGCCTTCTGCTCCAAAGAATGGCCTTGGCTGCTTATTTTACTAGAAGTGATGGAGCCACACAGTCTATTAATCTCCTTTACTCTAAACTACCATCTCTTATTCCCTTCATATAAATGCAAACCACCAGACATTTACAATTTTCAAGTGTTAATGAAATTAAAATTGAGCAACTTTAAAAGATTTTGTTATGTTCAAATAGCATTGTGTGTAATGCTTTCTCTATCCATTTGAGGACAAGATGTAGGCTCTGTCTTTAAAACTGCTGCGTAGTTGTTAAAATGCTCCTAAAATTGTCCAGGAACATGACTCTTCCTTGCTGTAAGACAGGAAGGGAAGGGTATTGTTAATCTGCATTAATTGAATTTCCTTTTTTCATTTGCAAAAATATGTACCTGCTGCACATATCAGATCACTGAGTCTGAACTTTAAAGACTTAATAGTGGCTCACCCTGTGAACTGTTTAATATTAGAATTTGTAAATTGTCCATTTACTTTGCTTTGAATATGCACTTGCACTGATCAGGACAGAAAACAATGCAGATCTTTTTAACTACCAAAAAGATACTTTTTAATTTATGAAGTTAAAATAAATAGTTAAACATACAGCCAGATTCTTTTGCTTTCCAAGTTGCTTAAACCTGTGCTTTAGAGACAAATTGCTTTTATCAGTTAAGCTATAGTATAAAAAATCTCAATTAATCAGTTGAGCTAAATTAGGAAAGACATATGTGATAGTGTTTGAAGTTTCACCGTACACATTGCTTTCAAATGAAGCACTGTGAACACTAATCACAAATGTGTACAAAATGGAATAATCACATTAAGGAATCAGAATACTGTAACTTGGTATTTTCTTATTTAAATGCACGGTGAATGTCAGACACCGTAAAATACACTGCAGCTGCTTGATAAATAATTTTACCTTCCTTAGCAATTATTATGCACAAGAATACAAGAATGAACACAAATCAATAGTTCTGTTGTATCCTTTGAATAACCAAGATGGATGAGAACATGGTGACAGTCTGTCTAGGCAACAAAAGACATGTCTTCAGTGAGTAACAGGATACATATCGCAATGTTTTCCTCTGGGGCCTTAATCAAGTACATTTCTTTATTGAGTTTGGTAATGTTATACGTATTTTTGACAAACTATTTCAACATCCTGTTGGTTTTTCCATCACTATTATGTCACTCAAAACATTGAAGGTATTTATTTTATTATCTTAAATTGTTGACCCATTTACTTCTACAAATGTCCTTGTCTTCTGACAACCTTTCTTATGCCCATGAATACCAGGATTGAATTGTTTCATAGCACAAATTCAAAATAAAAAAATATAAACATCTCCAAGAATTTTAGATTTTAAACAGTGGACATTTTTAGTTTTAATCTTTCAATAATAAAATTAAGTAGTATTCAGCCTCTTAATGTGCTGACCTGTGGTGGAATATCTGAAGTTCTGAGAGTATAGACACCTGTTAGTTCCAAAGCTTTCTGCCCTTTTTGGAGCCTCAAGTGTGAGAGTCAGCCAAGCATCTCAACTATTTAGGAATAACCAGTTGTACAGATAAAAGCTGAGGAAATAATTTTCTTTTCTTCGGGGCAGTTTTGGAAGCTGATTTCTTGCTTTCTCAGAAGAGGAATCAGGAGGTAAGTAGGAAGGTGGGAAGTGGGCTTGCTGCCAAAAATGCCTTTGCTGTAGTCCATAGAAGTTGGCTTGCTCAGTTTAGGCCTTGTGTGGGCCATGGGGTGCTACACTTTAAGAAAGACATAGATTACTTGAAGAATCTAGAGGGCACTGTGATTTATAAAACTTGATCTCTGAGAAAAACAAAGGGTGTGGAATTCTTAAGATCTAAGAAACAAGACTGGGGGAGAGAGTAACTTCTCAACCTTGTTTGTGGAGAGCAGTAACAGAACTAATGGACTTAAAGTTTTCATTACAAAAATTTCAATTTCAAATTGAGAAAAGAAACTGTATTTGTTGTAGGTGTCCAGGTGTTTCTAGGAGGGTGCTGCAGTGGGGCTCTGTGAGGAGAGGCCAGAAGTGGGCAGGACATGGTTGGTTCCAGCTGCCACAGGGCATGGCTGAGCCCACAGATAAGGTGGTGGCATCTTGGGGAAATGTATTTAAGACATAAAACAACTGAGAGGTGGGGGAATAACAAAGTCAGAGAAGATGGTGTTCCAGGCACCATCCCCAGAGCACAGATTCCTCTGCAGCCTGGGAGAGAGCATACACTGGAGCAGGTGGGTATCTCTGAAGGGGCTTGTGGAAATCCCATGACTGAGCAGGGGAAAAGTGGAAGGCGGAAGTGGTGAGAAAGAAACCACAATGTACTGACCATAAGCCCATCCCCTGTGCTGTTCGATGGTTAGGGGTTTGCATAGGAGTCTGAAGTGAAGGAGTGAAATAGAAACTTGGAAAAGGGTGAGGAAAGATGTTGTTATAATTTTAATCTTTTTTTCTTTTTTTTTCTCACTATCTAAATATATTTTAACTGGCAATAAAATAAATTACTTTTGCTGAAGTCTATGTTGCCTCCAAGAGTAATTGGTAAGAGATTTCCCTGTCTTACCTCAACCCATGACCTTTCTCATCCAATTTTCTCCCTTCTCCCTGCTGAGTCAGTGAGCAAGTGGGTAGGCATTTTACTGTTATGCAAGGCTGGCCCACCCCAAGAACAGGTAAACAAACTTTCTGTAATGCAGGAGTGAAAATCATAAAAGGGAATGTCCGAGGAGGCTTTGGCAAGGCTCATCTAAGATCTTTGAAAGAAGGTTAAACCAACATCTACCAGAATAAGCTAGTTAGCATTAATCCTCTCTCATACCAAGCTAAACAATTTCAGAATCCTATATGTTACTTTGCTGTGGTCTGGTATTAAAGAAATATTCAGAAAAATATATATAAATTACTTTTCAGATTTTTTTTTTTTTTTTTTTTTTTTTTTTTTTTTTTTAGCAAGGAAAAGATTTTTTTTTCTTATGGAGCAAACTAAAGATCGCTTTAGATAAGACAGCTAATCTAAAAAGCAGCAGTTCCATAAAATGTGATGAAGGTTCAGTTGGAATCAGTCACATTGAACTACAGTGTAGAAGTGTATGGAAACACTACTCTTTTACTTTCATCATCTTGGTATTCTTTAAATACCAAGAGGCTGCACAACAAAAAAACAAAAACCTTAAATCTGTTTCAGCAGATGTCCTGCTACCTTGTAATTTTATTCTTCCTACATAGTTTAGGAAAGTTAAACAAAAAAATGGATGGATACTGGAATAGTGATAGGAATATAAAATCCACCTGGAGAAAAATTACCAAAAAAAAAGCCTGGCTTGTTCAATTTGACATGACAGCTGAAAGAGCTTACTAAGCTGATCACTCTTAATAAATAACATATGTGGTTAAACATAAATGCAAAAAATGAGTCATTAAAAGTAAAATATAGCTTTAGCCTATGAAATAGACAACAGTAAATCACGAATATTAATGATACATCCATTTGTGCTGAAGATGAGAAGAAAAGTTTTAACCATTAGAAGAGTGAAAATATCCAAATACTTCATTGTAGCCTGCAACAGATCATGTGGCCTGTGACTGTAAGACTTAAATTAATTTACTTTGCTTGGATATTTAGAATAATTTACAATCAAAACATCAGCAGATACAAAGCATCTATCTCTGCAATACTAATCAGAGATACTGAAAATCCTATCTTTTAAAAAAATATGCAAAATTGGAAATTTGATATGCGCAGTGCATAGAAGCAGAGGCAGTTATGTTTCATAGATTCTGAAGAAAGACACTGTGTCTGTTTTGTTGTCTACCGAGATGTTATGATCCATTACAAAAGAGAAACTTTGCCCATTAAGAAGAAGAAATATACCTACTGCGTTTCTTTCAATTATTACTTTGATATAAATATTTATAAAGCTGGACATTTTCCTGCATGAATTAGATGTGAATCATCAGGTCGTAGCTTAGCTGGATAGCAGATACTTAGGGCTTTTTTTGTAAAGCAAGTGGAATTTTGAGAAAAAATTCTAATAATCATTCCTTATTTTGTGTTTTGTTAGTTGTTCATGGTTGAATAGCAAATATGTAAAGTACAACAGTAGAGAAAAATAATGTAATAACTTTGGCTGAAATAATTCTCAGATAGAATCTTTTATTTTAATTGGAAAAATAACAAATCTATGTGAGCCCACAGGAAGATTTCAGAAGTTTGCTCTCTTTAATGTACACATAATTACAAGTTTATTGAGAATGGACTGATTCCAGAAGAACTGTCAGTTCATCAATTAACCACAACACAATCTAAATTTGTTAAATTTGATTCATACAAATTTATTCACACAGTTAAATTGAGTGATAATCTTTCCAAATTAGTAGCTTTTCAAAGATGGTAGTTGAAAGGAAGACGTTCTTCTAAAATGTCATTCCAACCATGTAGGCAGTCTTTATAGTCATATACAAGTCACTTCTTAGATTTAAAAGGAAAAAAAATCCATTAATTCAGAATAATTTTGTGGCTATTTTTTCTGACTCAGAAGAGGCAGTTACAAATACCAGAAATGCTTGTGACAGTATTTGCCAATCACCCTTCATCTCTGTCCTTTGGAACAACTCATTTTTACAAACCATGGTCCTTGTTGAAATGTGTATCACAGAGCAGAGCTAAAGAAATGGTAATAATGCAGAACTACCAGGTGTAGTGGGTTGATGTTGGCTGGATGCCAGGCACCTACCAATGCCACTCCATCCCCTCTGTAGCTGGACAGCAGATAGAAAATATAACAAAAGGCTCATGAGTGGAGATAAAGACAGAGAGAGATCACTCACCAAATACCACCACAGGCAAAACAGATTTGAATTAGAGGAACTAACTGAATTGCTAACAAAATCAGAGCAGGATAAAGAGAAGTAAAATAAAACCTTAAAAACACCTTCCCCACCCCTCCCTCCTTCCCAGCTCTATCTCCTTCCCCCAACAGTGCAGGGAAACAGGGAATGGGGGATTACGGTCAGTTCGTCACACATTGTTTCTGCTGCTGATCAAGGAGAGGAGTCCTTCCCCTGCTCCAGTGTGAGGCCCTCCCACAGGAGACAGTTCTCCATTAATTTCTCCAATGTGAGCCCATCTTACAGGCAACAGTCCTTCCCAAACTTCTGCAGTGTGGGTCACTCTTCCATGGGGTGCAGTCCTTCAAGGACAGGCTACTTCAGTGTGGGCCCCTCTTTCCACGGGTCTCCCACGGGGTCACAGCCTCCTCTCAGACATCCACCTGCTCCAGCATGGGTCTCCTCCATGGGCTGCAGTTGGATCTCTGCATCCCTGTGGAGCTCCATGGGCTGCAGGGGCACAGCTGCCTCACCATGGGCTGCACCATGGGCTGCAGGGGAATCTCAGCTCCGACACCTGGAGCACCTCCTGCCCCTCCTTCTGCACTGACCTTGGTGTCTGCAGAGCTGTTCCTCTCACATGTTCTCTCTCTGCTCTTCTCTGACCACAATTACAACTGCACAATACCTTTTTTTCCCTCTTCTTAAATATGTTATCACAGAGACATTACCATATTTCTAATTGGCCAGCCTTGGCCAGTGGCCTGTCCATTTTGGGAGCTGCCAGGGATTGTCTCTGCTGGACATGGAGGAAGCTTCTGGCAGCTTCTTGCAGAAGCCACCCCTGTAGCCCCCTTGCTACCAAATCTTGGCCATTCAAACCCAATACACCAGTATAGGTGAAAATGTTGCGTGGATATCATAAATCATGGCAAGGGTGCTACCTCTGAATTGCTTCTTTACCATGATAAGCTGGCCTATGCATGCTGTCCCCATGCATGTTTACTACATGCCTCCAAACATCCATGTCTGCTTAAAATACAGATTCTTTGTTCAGATTAGAAGCTTAATTCAATCCGGCTTTGCCAAAGTGTAAGAAAGATCTAAAGCTACTAGATAGCATCCAAAGGAGGGCCAGTGAGGATGGTGAAAGGTCTGGAGGGGAAGCCGTATGAGGAGTGGCTGAGGTCACTTGGGCTGTTCAGCCTGGAGAAGAGGAGACCGAGGGGAGACCTCACTGCAGTTACAGCTTCTTGTGAGGGGAAGAGGAAGTCTCTTCTCTGATCTCTTCTCTGAGGTGACCGGTGACAGGACCTGAGGGAATGGCCTGAAGGTTTGTCAGGGGAGGTTTAGTTTGGATATTAGGAAAAGGTTTTTCATTCAGAGGGTGGCTGGGCACTGGAACAGGCTCTCCAGGGAAGTGGTCACAGCACCAAGCCTGACAGAGTGCAAGAAGAATTTGGATAATACTTTCAGGCTCATGGTGTGATTCTTGTGGTGTCCTGTGTAGGACTTGGACTTGATGATCCTTGTGGGTCATTTCCAATATGGGATATTTGATAAGTCTATGATTAAATGAGAGAGTTTGAGGAGATAGTAAATATGGAATCATAACCCCAAGGTATCAAGTATTTGTGCTGTAGTCCTCTCTTAAAGCTATGGCTAAAAAATTTTGCATTGTACAGCTGAGAAATATGGTGTTACTTTATTCAAACTCCTATGATCCACAGTTGTGCAGGAGAACTGAAAGACTGAACAGATGGTGAAAACCTACTTAGAACAACTGCACAAGGTAAGTACAAATACTGTTTTAGAAAAATCTCCCATGCATGTCCCATTGGAATCATGCTCCTCCAAAAATATATATACCATCAATGTGCCACACGAGTTGTGTATCCATGTGAAATTCTTGGTTATGGGATGTGGGAGAATTAGAGAAAATAACAATTGCAGGTTGTTGAGAGTAACTGCAAAGTAGAGTTCTCTGTGTATCAGAAGTCGCTCTGTTTGAAACTAAGGAATTACTGTTTGGAGGTATATTATCTTAGATTATCTTATAAGTAAGCAGTCATGTTATGTTACATGGACTACAGGGTGTGGATACAAAATCAATCAGAATCACTGCTGAAGAGAGAGATATCTTGGTGGTTTGGCCTGTGTTAAGCAATCGTATGTTTTGACTGGTGCATGAAATGTGCGGGTATAAGCTGTGAATTCATGACATTCATGAAACAGCATGCTCTCTTGTCATTGGGGTAGATCTAATACTGGGTAGTTTGTCTGCCTTTTCAGCGTGTAACATTGCTAATTCTAACCAAGAAAAAGCTGAAGGTTAGAAACTGACGAGAAGGGAACACTGTTATTACTGTGTGTTTTCTGTGAGTCATGGAAGATTTCATGAGCTCTTTCAGAAAACTGCAGGAATACACTCATCACATGCATGTCTCTTAAAGTCACTTTATCAGTGAGCTCTCTGGGCCAAATGGCATGAAACTGACTTCAGCAATTTTCTGCCACGTAAAGTCTTCCTGTTTCAACATGGAATATGGAGATGATCTCTACAATGTGGACTGTTACAGATTTGCATCTTATGTCATGGACATTCAGTAGATGCCTGGATCCACAGTATCTGAAGGATCTCACTCAAAGGTGCATCCGTAAGATAATTCGGATGAATTGCATCTTGTTACATGGTTTTCCACTTGCAAGGAGATCTTAGAGCCCTAAATGAAATTTAATCAAGGGAAGATAATGAGCTTTTTGCTGATGGTGCACTTCCACAATGAATATATTCTTTGATTCCTGATGAGATCTCTTATCAAGAGATAAGCAAAGCTTGAGTGCTGTAACACAAAAACACGTGGGAGGTCTTATCATTAGGAACATAATTAATATTACTATGTTACTAGTATAATTTAGCAAAGGTCCTAATTTTTAAACAAAATCTGCATAAATTCTTTTTAAAAGTCATAATTAGAATTTTTTTCCTCATGTGGTAGCACACTTAAATATCAAACTCTTGATTCACTGATTACCCATCTGGAAGAAAAGGTCCTATAGGGGAAAATATTGAGCACCACTGTCTCAGCAGAAAAGGAGAAGATCCATAATTCATGTTTCTCTGTAGGCCACTTGAAAAGTAAAGATTGATTAATGAATTTTAAGATCAAAAGTGACCAGTATGACCAATTTTTTTTTGTGAGATTCACATGCTTGTATTTGTGCATTACATATTTTCACTTGAGATTTTCAAAGGTAATACCCTTCTATCCATTTATTATATACAGAATTACAATTTTAGCTTATGATAACACAGTGTTTCATGGTGCAAGAGATAGTGGAATGAAATGGGGAGTGAGGGAAACAAATTACTTACTTAGAGATTGCTAGTGCTGTGCTTTGCCATTTACTTCCCATTTGGTTTGAGAGGTCAAGACATCTCTGTGAGCCTAAGCAAATGAATATAAACTTACATTGTAATCTCTCCTAATGCAGAAAATCCTACAGGTCCTTAAGAGTGGTCACAGCACCTTCCTGAAAACATCAAGTTAACAGAAGGATGTTAGAAAAATTAGGGTTTTCTATGTTGGAAAGCGAAGGAATAAAAGGAGTTGAAGCATCATGACAAACCTGTAGTGGTTGAGCGAAAATTTGGTTCCTGTTGAATTGACATCTAATGACAAATTCATGAGGTACTATTAGCCATTAATAAGACAGATTTGTTGTAGGAAGATTAGATGGTGCAGTCACATAGAAAGAAAATGGCTTTAAAGTAGAGAGAAATTTTATCTCCCAACTTTTAACTTCTTGAAAAGCTTCAAAGCATTCAGATACAGCTATCAAAATCTTTACTATGTGAAAAAATTGGATCTCCTGATTTTGAATTTAGTTATGATATTTGCAAAGGTTTAGAAGCTATTCATAAAGGTCACTTTCTGTAGTAAGTAGGTTTGTTGGATTCACAGGAAAAATACTGGAAGTGAGTAGCTCTCTGGAAATTTAAAATGAAATTTTCTGTAAAATTCAAGTATATGTTTATTAGATTCCAAGAGATTGTATCATTCTGCAAAATAAAGCAATTGACATATTATACATCAAAATTCAGCACTACTTGCAACTTAATGGGTATTTTCTAATAAATGACTCTTTCAGTTGTGTAGTGCAATAGAGAGTTTCTGTGACATCTTGTAGAACTAAAACAAGTACAAATGTTTAAATATATCCATTGCATCTCAAATTCACAACTGAAAATCATGGTAAGATGTTTTAAAGGGCAGTGGTGAAAGTGGGTATTTGTAACACATTTCTAGTTTTATTGCAAATAAATCAATAACCGCAGAAAAGCTTTAGCTATCTCTTCAGAAGACCTACCTTTGCCATTGAAAATAATCTGTGTTTTTCAGTTTTTTAATATCCCAAACTGTAGATATAAGGATGATTTCTTGGAAGCCTTAAAGAACATTCTAAGGGGGACTCCCATTAAAAGTCGCTTAGGTCTCAGCAACTCAAGTGGAACGAGTGGAAGTCCTATTGCTCCCATTATTTGTCTTTTTCATGGCAAGATGTGTATGTTAATTTGGAAATTCTCCATTAGGCCACATTTGTGGTCTTTTTCTTCCTATCTTTTATTTGAATCAATTCCTTAATAACTTTAGAGTTTTCTATTTGACTTTTTCCCTAGCCTATTTTTCTTAGTATACATTTTTTTCATAATTAAATTGAAAAATCAATAGATGGAAAATGTGATTTCTGGTTAGTATAGCTGCTAACAGATAATTTATTTTAAGGTCTTCAGATTTGTGTGATATGACTTACCTTCACTACTTTACAGTTTAAAGATCCCAGTCAAACCTAATAACACTCAAGGTTAATCTTTCTGAATAAAATCCAAGAAAAGGAATTTAAATGGTACTTAAACGAAAGGGCTTTTTCCCCCCCATAATACAGAATGCTTGCTGCTTCGATTTAATATGCATTTCAGGTTTTGAATATAAAGTTTGAATTGAATGACAACTGTGAGTTCTGCTTCTGCATAGCTCAGCACCTAAAGCCATTTACGATTCAGAAAGGAGCTCTGCTCTGCTTAGTAGGTTTTCTCAGACACTACTTAACACAAGTCACAGGATCGGACTCTGAACACCATGGCAACATCCCAATTTTTAAAAGTTTAATAATTTAGAGGCAAACACACATCTAAAGGAGACTCAACCTTATGAAAACATTCAACCTCTGCTACTTCTTAGCTATGTACCTCGGAAGAATCTATTCTTAAAATAGCCTTTCAAAAATGCTATTTTCTTGCAGAGAAAATTGTTCACTATTGCTGAAATTTGGCTGATGTGTAACAAAGAATTCAAGATGGAGAGAAAGGGAAAGGAAGAATGGCTAAAATCTGTTCACAGAAGTCACGCCTGGGAGATAAGACTCTAGGTCGCATCTTCTCCTAAGAAGTTTTCCAGTAAAATACCGACTCAGTGTTGGAAACAGAGACCAGTGATTTCCCAGGCAATATGTCCATTACACTATAAACTGGTGTTCTCATTTCTGTTCTCACACTAGCCACTGAAGAAGAAATTTACTCTACTGACACTATTTGAAAACATCTGTTTTTTCTGTGGTTCGCATAAGATACGAACACTCCTATTACATGTTCCTGTTCTCCATAGTCCATGCATGCGGTCAGAGACAGTCAGAAAAATGCCATAAGCAATGTAATCTTTTGCATTGAAATGTCTAGCAGACAAGCATCCACACTCACAGATAGAATTTGAATTTTGAGCTGGGAAATGTAGTTATTTTCCCAGGAAATGCGAGAAACCATTAAGCAGCTCTCTGGCAACAAAATTGTCCTCAAACTTAATCTTTAAATTTTGATTTTACACTTTCACCTCAAAAGAGCTCCAGACTGGGAGTTAAAGGGATTAGGCAAGGAATACAGGCTGCTGATTGCCTTCAAACTGTATGGTTTGCATTACTGATTCCATGGAGTTCTGATGGAGTTGCATTTCGTAGATTTGACAATTAACAAATAGTGTGGTTATTGGAACACGCTATATATATAAACTATCTGTGGAAAAATATAAGGAAAACAGGAATTGTAGACTCATGTTCAAACAGTTCTAGAGCAAAATTAATAATTTTCCTAGTATGGGTAACCATTTCAGTAGCTGGATTATTGTACCAAACCTTAGGCATCATTGAACAAAATTTCACCAAATCCTTTAGAGGCATCAAGACCAAGAGTTTATGAGTCTCAGTTGGCCTTAGAAGGCAGATAGGGAGAAAAATGTATGTCCTTGGCATACACGGAATGGAGTTTTAAATATCTGAGCAAATTTCATGAAAAATTCAGGCATTAAGGACATTTAAATATTATGTTGGATTTAACCCCAGGTGTGTAAGTGGTGGCTACGTCCTACAGGGGATTCAGCTTTATTGACTGAATTATGAGTGGCAGATACTACAGAAGGTAAAACAAATGCTTTCTAACTTAAAGATTCCAACATTGTAGAAGATATAAATGCATGCATAATTATTAAATATTTGCTTGGCTGGGATCCATCTACATTTATAGTGTTTAGATACCATTCTGTATATGAAAGAGTGGCATTCATGATGCAGTGAAAGTACTGATGGGAAAAATAATTTCAAATCAGAAACTTGTTGACTATGCTGTCAGTTAAACTGTCAGTGTATATTGTTAAATATAACATTTTAACTTTTATTTTCTATAATACCTGGTAATATTATTTCATGCTTGCCAATGGAAGACACTAAAATAGCTCATAATATCTGCCAAGGTAAAATACTGAATGGTAGAAAACCTATCTTGTGTACAGTCATTCTGGCCAGCGCTTATTTCCTAATTAGTTTATTCACTTGATCTTTCGCTTTATTTAATCCTGACTCCTCATCTTTATAAGGTAATTGTGCACAAAATGAATCCATTTCAGCTGCTTTACTTTTGTTCCTTGGAAAAGCTTGAAATTCCTGCATAAATGGTCTTATACTGAATACATCACCTTGCTGGTGTTCGTATGCGTGAAAGAGTAATCTTTCAAATATATTTTATCTATGCTAAAGAAATGCAAGTGAAGTTTTCTTGTAATCAGTAAAACTCAGAACCTGAAGGGACATTTTAATAATTTTTCTACCTAGAAAATGTATAGGATGTACCTAAGTCCTGATCACTTAATTTTTACATTAAATTTACACTTACACCACATTATATTCTCATGCATTCAACTGAATGCCTTCTAATTTTTAAAAAATATTATTCTTAAAAGTAATTGTTTGGTACAAATTGTGAACACTGATGTGTTACCATGGTTTTGACTGTTACAAATCAAAACGAATATACTACAATTCAAGTAGGTGTGTAGATAGTAGTCATATTATACTCTCAGTTGGGTCATGAAATCAAGATTAATCTGTTCCTTGCAAGAATAATTTCACACAGTGAACTGGCTGCTTTGAATTTGTTTATGAATCAAAGACTGACCATCTTCTCCCATGCTTTTGACATAATGCAGGAAACCTCATCACATGAAACTCTTGACATTATTTGTGAACAGAACAGAAAAGGAAAGAAGTTCTATTATTTCAATAAGAAATAAGCAGAATAAATGCTATTTTTACTAGTAAATCATGCATATAAAGAATTTTGGAATTTGAAAGCTTTGTTTAAATAAATGATACTTGATTGAATTACATTTTTACACTGCTACTCAGTGACAGAAGTCCGAAATGAAAATCTGTGGGGTTTGGGGGATTTTTTTAGATAAATAGGTTAATAGATATATCAGATACCTCATGTTTTACATCATTTAATTGACATACAGGAGAGGTGTCTGTGATACTGCATATTTTTGACGGATCTGGGGCAAGAGGTTGATGTTTTAACCCCTCTAAGATAAATAGCACATTCCAAGTTCATTTCCTGCAGTGACATTTTGAGACACAACTGCAAACAAATTTCAGTTTCAGCTGGAGTCAGTGACAAAACTCCCACTGGCAGGGTTTCATCTTTCACACTTAACTGTCTAGGCTACACTTAGTCACACAAAGTGGTAACAGCAAAGAAGTGGAAGCCTCTTTTCAGCAACATTTTCTCAAAATTCTACTTTGCTGTTTTTTCAATTCTAGTAAATATATGAGAAATATAAAGAGGAGTCCAGCATAAAATTGTATGCCCCATCCCAGTCTACTTGGAACTTCCACATATTCCTGCTAGTCACTTGAATGATGGATTACTTCGCAACACCTTCTGATTCACTATGGAAGAATGACTGGTAATGATGCAGAATCTAGCAGAGATGTAACTGGATGGTGACATCAATTTGCAGTATCTGGACTGCAAAAGCAGGCTTATTCTCCCTCTAGATCAAGGCAATGATGAAAATTGCACAAACATGGAAAGAGCTGTGGAAAATAGCAAATGGAAAGAATGAAAGGTATATCATGTTCAACAGATGTTTTTCTCATGATAAGGGAAAGACAAAGGGTAGAACGGTTGGCCTGGCCAGTCTGATGGCAATCTGAAGGATAAAAAAAGACATATTAATAAATATAAACAAGCAAATAAACAAAATATCTGCTTTAGCTATAAATAGCTCTATGTACAATTACACTCTTTGTAGGGTACAGGATGTTGTTTGTGAGCCACTGCTATTATAATATTAGAGACAAAAAGATCAGAAAAGTTTCAATGTGAAAGACAGCTGCTGCCCTAAAGAGATTCAGCCCTTTGGACATCAGTGAATAAAGAGCAACCATGTACAAATAAACAACCTAGTAAACAAGGCAGCACACTTATGTAAGAATTGTAGAAAAAAACACCAAACCAGTAGAATAGGGAGAGAAATAGCAGAAGTTTTACACAATAAAGAAAGAACTGACAATTATTATTTTATGCATTTACACTGACAATTTAGTTTGTGCTTTATATTTCTCAAGTTCCCTGATCTTCTAATCATTTATCCTACACAATACTACTTTTCACCTATGAATTGCAGAGAACAAATTAGTTTTTCTCCAGAAATATTCTTTGTAGCTGACCTTGACAATCATTCACCAGCAGAGGAAGAAAAGCAGAACTGCTGCTTTAATTTATCACTTTTTTTCAAATATTGTCTCATTAAATATTGCCTTACTATTTTTTTTCCCCCGGTATATTCTATATATTTTGTGGGCATTTTCCTTGTACAATTATATTTACAACAGAATGCAGTGTCCTCTGGATAGTTTTGCCAGAAATGCAATGAGAATTCCTACATATTTTTTTTCCAGGTTGGGATGTTTCCGAATTCATACTAAGAAAGAGAGGGCATCCATAAACTTTTTTCTTCTAAAAATTTTAATCTGCCTGTTGAAAAGGGGGTGGGGAAAGAATGCAAGTCATGAGATTTTTTTTTCCTTTGGTCTCAATCATTCCCTAGGATGGTGTCAGTTATTTAAAAATAAAAAGTTACAGAGTTTTAGAGATTTACAAGAAAACTTATTACTTGAATATTGCACTCTTGGACTTTATCTGGAAGCTAAAATTTGACTGCTGTAAATGGTTGGTTTTAAAAGATGCATTATAAATTTTAACTTTTTTTTAATATTGTGTTATGTTTTGACAACCAAACAGCAAAACCTCAGCATGAGCAACTCCTGTTTTTATTGAAAGCAACAGACAGAAACCATAAATAATTGTTTATGTTCTGCTGGTAATACCAATTAGCTAGCATCATACAGAAACTACTGTAAACAAGTACAGGGTATTGTATAAAAGATTCAGAGGTTTGAGCTACACGCAAAATATAAAAGTTTGAATGTACCCATGACATAAATTTTGTCTTACGTGCTTTTCAGGGTTAGCAGAATTTATAATGCTCAAAGGCCATTCTATTAAGACTACCTCATATTTTTATTTCTCTGTGCTCAATAGAAACAGCAGACAATGTCAAGCATGCATTTCAAAAACAGATTATGGTATCGAATCTTAAATACAGTGGTAAACTCTGAGATACTCTGGCACGATGCAGCCAGGAAGTGAAATTTCATCTGGAACAGCAGCTTAATATTCGCACATCACACAAACCCCAAAGAGCATCTCAAATCCCAGCTGAACTGCGAAATGAAAGGAAAAGATGGCAACTGTGCTGGAAGATATTCTCACATTTTTACATCTTTGCTACCTTTTGTTCTGTAAGGAAAATGAAAGATAGTCTAAATATCAGACCATCAGCTCAGTGCCTAGGAAACCTGGCTGTTTTCCTCCTCCACTTTTCCATTGGCAAGTAAATCCCTGTCTTTGCACCTACTCAGACTAGACACTGCGCAGTGAGGATAACTTCTGACATGGAGTGTGTTAGCACAGGTTGCAGGTGCTTCACCTAAATTAATACACTGTGCTGCTCACTGTGTCTGAGTTGTTGAATAATTGAAGCAGATGGGTCTTCATTACAAAGAGATGACCAGTGGTCATCAAAGATAATGACTGCTCTTAGTCACCACTGAAGTCAACACAATGAATGAGCATTTCAGAAAATAAAACTGTGTAAGAAATTGAAAGTGCTTGAAGCTTGTTATTACTGGTGAAAACTCCAACATACAATTTTTTTTCCCCATGTTACAAGAATCTATGTCTATGCAGGCTGCATCTTAAATTTGCTGCCATTGTCTTTGGCACAAAAATGACTGAGAGAGTTACAATAGCTTTAAGCTATCTTTACAGTCTACTAGATTGATGGTGTACTCATTGAACCATCTTTATCTACAGTCACCATCCACATTTCCATGCCTCTTCTCAAAGACATTTCAATACTCAAGTTTCTGACTGTTGATGCTGTGAGAGCATTTTAAAACTCTTCATTATATTGTTATATTGTAAAGATGGGGCTCTGTTATGTCAAAATGGAACTAAATTTATAGCTATCAGAAAGCAAATAACTAAATTCATTCTTACAGAAAAATGTTCACGGAGCACCTGATATCAACTTTAACAATCAATGCTACTAACTTTAGTAAACTCAGCAGTGTCGTAGAAACCTGTTGTTTTTTTTTTTTTTTTTTTTTCAAAATCATGGTAACACAAACAAGGTTGAGTTCTAAGTTCTAACATTGAGGCTGGTCCTAACATTGTCACAATCCAGCATTACCAATACTCTCTGGATGACACTGTAAGAAGATGCTATTTTTTAAAAAACAAAAAAAATAAATTTTAGCAATTCTATGTTGTTAAAGGTTGGCTTCATACTACACTGTGCTTGTTGAAAAACACAGTACACTTCTGACTTCAGCTCTTTGAACAACATTCAGTGATTCATTTTATGATCTTTTCAGCTGCAAGGATTAGAACTGTAAGATACTATTCAAGACCTTGGAGTCCGGACTGTACAGAGCAGTAGTGCTCAAAAGAAAGAGAGGAAATGCAAGGAAAACTTCATGGATCTCCTAAGAACCTAACAGGGGAGGAAAAAATCATGAGGGAAAAAACCTGATATGTGGTGACAACAACTTACCTTCATATCCTTAATCTGAATCACTGCCAGAGGCAGTATGTCTGAGCAAAACGAACATAAATGCTGTGAATTTCTTAGACAGAAGATCTATTGTTTAATTTCTAATAAGTCAACCTCTGCTTTTTTGCTCTGCAAATCAATGTTTTATCACTTCCAGGATTTTGCTGGCAGTAGATGTTCTGTTACTCTGGTTAGGCTACAAATCTTGGGATCCATTCCACACACTTCTTTCTAAGGGTCGTCCTACATATATAATGGAATGTGCTACACATTGACAGCTCTCTTGATGCTGTATTCCACTCAAATAATCTCTGAAGACCCATTTCTACTCGGTACTTTATATCCAGAAAATAACCATCTAAAATGTGCAGTGATTGGAGGAAGCAACCCACAGAACCCACACACAGGCTATGGCATTGCTGCAGTCTTCAGGTGGGTTTCATGTTCTTGGTGTTTGGTTCTCTTACACAGTGAGTTCTCCAGGCCAGGATGCATTGCTAAATTTGTAACCTGTGGTCACCAGGAGCAAATCAAGAGGAGAACAGCTATCCTGTGAGTGGAAATCAGTGTCAGTGTTCTGTTAAAAACCAGATTTGCCTGTACCCAGGCAAGCTACAAGTACTGGCTGTGCCTCTGTTCTTTGGCTTTTAAATAAAGCCAGTAATAATCTTTTCCCTCTCTTCTTTCCCCTTTACTTGCACTTCTAGGAACAAGAGCTGCTTCTTCAGTATTTCTCAAAATAACTTGTCAGAATTTTGTTGGTATTATGTTTGGGACCTCTGCAATGCACTATTTCAAAAATAATCAACAAAAATTTCTACAACAGTTCTCTTCCTGGATAGTTAATTATTCAACAGATTTCATCTTCAGATTTAGACTAAAGCCTCTTCCTGTTCTTCACTCTCTTCTTTCTTTTGGTCTACTGATTTAATTTTTAACTAGGATTTTAAACTGGGAAAGGCTTGTATATATATTGTATATATATTTAATTTTATGTATTTGAGAAGCATCAGCAGAGCGAGTGTACATTCCAGTGATCAAGCAAAGGTTCAGCTTCTTGTCATAGACTGAAGGCAAACAGTATTGCAGTAAGGCTGAAAGAAGCATAGGTGTGTCCAGTTCAAGAAAAATTTATCCATTTCTTCTTATCGCCTGTAATGAAGGTGTTTAAATAGTACTCAAACTTATAACTAAGCTAACATTAAATACTATGATATGAAAGAGGATAGGCATTTTTAAGCATTTAAAACTTTATAAATCAATATTTATTTTGACAAAAATTCAGGAAAGCAGCATCATGAAATTCTGACTTCAGCTCTTTGAACAACATTCAGTGATTCATTTTATGATCTTTTCAGCTGCAAGGATTAGAACTGTAAGATACTATTCAAGACCTTTGAGACCAGACAGTACAGAACAATAGAGCTCATATGAAAGAGAGAAAATTCAAGAAAAACTTCATGGAACTCCTAAGAACTTAAAAGGGAGGGGGGAAATATCACCAGGACGAAAACCTGATACATGGTGACAACAACTTACCTTCATATTCTTAATCAGAATAAATTAATTAATTATTCCCAAGCAGTAATGGCCTTTCAAGCCTCTAAATATGTCCAGGTAAAAGACATAGGGGCACAATTTCTCTGGGGCTGGCAGGTCATTCAGAATTGTTTTTTTCTCCTTGTTGATATTTTCTCTGAGCATATTTGGCCACCCTTCACTATATTTGCATATTAGTGAAGTGTGTGGCAATGGAATTACAAGGCAGGGAGCCATAACCATCCCTGCTCTGGTGTGGGCTCAGGAACAACACACAGATCTTCTCCCATGTGGGGTTTGCTTCTCACCTCAGTTTAAAAGATTTGGGATGCCTTGCTGGCATCAGCAGCTGCTCTGCCTTCTGGCACCTCTCTGTCCTTTGTTTCCAAGGCATCCCTGTGGCTGGACCCACCAAGCAGGCAGCAGTGCCATCAAGCTGCTCTCCTGGCTCTTGCTGGAAGTGCTGCTCAGGGGAGGAGAGACACATCTCCCAACAAGCTAATGAAAAGGTGACACTAGAGAAGCCCCCTGAAGCTGAGAATAATAATTAAAAAAAAGATAGAGAATTTATTTGTGAGCAATCAAGTTCCTTGTGAGGGAGACTCAGTGGTTACATTCAAATAAATCATGCAGTGCAGTCATTTCTACAGAAGGAGATAAAAACTTTTGTTTCTGTTTGCTTCGTTTGACAGACATTGTAAAAAATTATTCCAGAACACAGGGCTGCTTAACATATTTCCAAATAAAAAAGAGAAATGTCAAAGAAAAATGTTTCAACTGTTTTTTGTCGATTTTTTTTCTCACTTAGATCCCAAAACCACAAAGCATTTATGCATGAAGTTAAAATTAAATGTTACACATGTGGTTAAACATCATCCTGAACTAAGTCTTGGCTCTTCTCTTTTCCAGGAAGACTTGCCTAAACTGGTGTTTATAACTGGTGTTTATAACTGTAAGTAAATTCCTAGCTTTTTGTAGCTGTTATCACTAGTGTGAAATGTAATTATGAACCTATCATATCTACTTAAGCAAAAAGCAGTGTTCATTCTATTTAGTGACTTGGAGTCTGAATTTTTTCCTCCATTATACTGATGCAGTAGCATGAAATAATAGAATAATTCAGTCTATCAAACCTGTAAAAAGTGGGAGTGCCTTTACAAGGCTCAGCACAGCTTGTTATTACCACAGAATATTCTGAGTTGGAAGGCACCCATAGGGATCATGGAACGCAACTCTTAAGTGAGCAGCCCATACAAGGATCAAGCCCACAACTTTGGCATTATTAGGACCATGCTCCAACCAGCTGAGCCAATGTCAGCATTGTTTGCCAGCATGGCCAGCAACCACACACATTTCTCTTTGGTGTCTGTGAAGGTGCAGCCCAGAAGGGCAGAAGGAGAGAGCAATCCGTGTGTGCCCGATATCAAGTCTGGCACGTGGCAGGGCTGTAGGAGTCTCTGGCTCCAGATGCAGTTTCTCTGGTGGATCTTGCCCATGTGGTGTCAGGGCCAGGCACACACCAGGGCTCAGGGTCACAAGGCCAGCAGATGTTTGTATGTGCGCCCTGATGAAGTCACTCCTTCACTTCAGGTTGGACTGGTGTTGACAGACAGGATGAGCACAAGGATGACCTAGACTAATTGCCATTCAGTAAAGAAACTCTCATTCTGTCCCATCGCTGTAAATCTTAGAGAAGAAATTCATGGCTGAGGCAGCAAACAGTTCAGTGACTTGGCTATACACTTGTGTATTAAACCCCATATTTTATTTAAATTCAACATTATGACTTTTTAAATAAATGCCCCCATTACTTTTTCCAATCTTCACAGGAAAACAGAACTGTAAAATATTATGAGGCACTAGCAAAAGGGATTTCAACAAAGTTTGAACAGTACAAGCTGCTAAAATTAGGTTATATTGCGAAGATTATTTCAACGGTATTTCTGTGTTAATTACTGTTACTGGAAAAAAAACGTTTGTGGCTTATCCTTGAACTAGGCTTTTCCCATTATTATTATGTCTGTCTACAGATTAAAAAATTTCTATTTTAGTCTGGTCCTGAATATTTTGCTGGAATTCAGTGGGCCTATGCATGAGGAAAGTGTTTACAGGATCAAACATCTCTTCTGTAAAAGTTGGCTCTGTTTTTAATGGCCTGGAAATAAAATAAAATCCTAATTAAGAAAGTGTTGCAGAATGTAGAACATAATATGAGTAATTTTCTTAGTTTTGGTTGCAAGAATAGAGTAATTGTAAAATAATTTGTACATCCAGAAAGAAATTCTTCCTTTGTTTATAAAACCATTTGCTTTTACTTCTCTTTTTTTGTACTGTGTTAGTAGTATGTGTACTTTAATCTTGTTTTATCGTTTTTGAAAAAAATGGCTTTTATAAATATTACCTTTTGTTGTCATACGTTAATGCGTGTAAATGTTCAGTGGTTACTGAATTCTTACAGCTGACTTCCCATTTAGTGTTTCCTTTATTATCTGTCCTTAGTTTTTGGTATTTCCTGATTTGATGGTATATTTATGTATTTTTTGTCTTAAAAAATCAAATTTGTTTCTATGTGGTGTCTGTGCAAGAAAAATCTAATACACCACATTTTATTTCTACTTCACAGAAAAATAATGTATTATGATCCAGAAAACACTACTGAGAACTGAAGTCTTTCCCATACTCTGTAGTCAACAGAGCCAACAGGTCTTCTCTGCAATTACTGTGTCACAAAGAGAGATTTAATTGACTGTGCTATGGGGGCCTTGATTTCCCCAGACCTTCTAAAAACAGCATTAAAACCAGTGTTATTGTAGCAATGAACTGTTGGACCTCTGATGCAATTTCTAGACCACACAACTCTAAAACCAGTGATACAAACTTTAGAAAAATGTAAGTCTCTTGGAGGCTTTTTGCTGAAGTAGTTACTGGGCATTCTGGAATAGCTATTCAGCAGGTGTGTGCACCCATAAAAGCTGAAGTAAATTAATTGGGAACATAAGGATACATTTCCCATTCTGAGTGTAAACAGCTGTAACTTGGTAATTTATTGTGCATTTTGGGTCTCAGAAAACGACTCTTCTTTTTTTTTTTCCCCAGACTATATAAGCAACTCTTTCTTCAGAGATACTCTTTCTACCTTTGTTTTTGTTTTTATTTGTTTGTTTTGCTAGTCACAGTTCAGCATCGCATCCAGGACTGCATCATTCTAAGCCTAGTGAAAACACCAAACAGAGATGGTCTTTACCCCACAGATCAGAAATAAGGAATTTGAAAGTAAGAAATAATGTTGAGACAGACAGAGAACTAAAATCTGAGGAAACTAAGAAGCTCTAGAAATTTACATAATAGTAATATACCTAGCTATAGTGAAAATCCGTTATTTATTATTCCAGAAAGAGAAGTTTAAGGGACTTTTAAAAGAAAGCAGGAAAGTTTTATTGTAGGTATTGTCAGGGAGTTCATTTTAAACACTGGGGAAGAAGGAAGGAAGATATTTTGAAAAAAAATTATTTGAAAAATGACATGGGGGAAAGACTCAGGGACAGGGCTGACATCTTCATGGTGAATGTGAAATGATAGATAAGAGAGGAGAGATCATGGAAGACCCTGACAATGAAAAAGCCTATTGTGTTTTACATTATAAAGCAGAAAGAATGAGTGAAGCAATACACTGTAAGAGGTGATATGGTCAAAATGAAGACTAACAATAGTCTTTGCTTCACTGTTCTGAATAGATATGAAAAATACTGGGCTTTTGGGAAATCAGAGAGACTTGAAGTATCTAAAGTTTTTGCTTAGTGATTGAATCTTCCAGAATTGTTCAGTGAAATATACACCAGGATATCTAAGGAGATTTTTTTGTTAATAATGGTCCCTGTATTACAGTCCCAGGAGCTCTACTAAGAACAGAAAAGAAGGTAACAAAGATGAGTAGGGGTGAAGAGAAAAATCTGTTTTACCTGCGTTTATCTCTGAGCATTGCTAAGAAACATCAATTAAAATCTTGGCATGCAGGGAGGTGTTTAGAACAGAGCCATTTTTGAGAATTATCCACATATAGATGCTAACTCAATACAAGTGCTAACAAATACAGCTTTGGCCCTAAAGTGTTGTCTGCAGACTTACTTGCAAATCACCATGAAATTCACACTTTTCCTGATCCTTCGTTCTTCCTTCTCCCTCTCCACAAAATAGCCTAAGTATAGCAATGCAGTTTGCTTAGAGCTCCTTCAGCCATCACCTACTGGTGCACCCGAAGTGAAATTCAGCTGTGTGTAAAATGTCAGACAATTTAAGCCACTTTGGGTATTAAGAGAGGAGTCCACAGAGTACTTGGACTTTCAACTAGTCTATATTAAAAGGAAAAATTAACTTTTCTTTTATTCTGAACAGACTACCCCTTCTGGTATTTTGCCAAACGCAAGAGATGCATTGCTTATGTTATTCAGAGGGATATACATAGGGTCTTGAATGCATGTAGACAAGATCTTGTCACTCTTTGTCATGAAAGTAAAAATCTCCTAAAGTTTTAAACAATAATTTCATTGGTGCACTGATTTCAAGCGTATAACAACCTATGAGAAGACCTCTGCTTGCCTAGTCCTAGTTTTTCGTGTCACTACCCCTTCGCATTCTGGACTCTGCATTACCTATAAAAAACATACTGTAGAGATCAAAGTTAACGCCACTTCTAGCAGCAGACACAGCACAGTAAGGGAAACACACCGCTTTCCTCTGAGCGGAAGTTTAGCACAAGCACTGCAAAAGTTTTACTGATTTATCTGAGCACTGGTTTTCTTGAAAGGGGTCAGATTGGCACTTAAAGGTGCAGCTGAGTAAAGCCATGTATTGTTTCAGGAAGTCTTCCAACAGCAAAATATTTTTCATGGTTTGCCAACTCCCAGAAGAAGGTGCTCTGGGACATGGAGCACCCACTGGCAACAATACAGGCTTTTCAAAGGTTAAAAACTGTCCTGTAGATGAACATCTACCTTGCTTCATAAAAACTACTTTTTGATAGCCTGACAGTGTCTTCTGCTAAGAAGTTTTCCTAGCCAACCTAAGCCAGGAACACTTGACATCAGACAGTACAGTGTGCCACAACAAAGCATGAGCCTGTGTATCAACAAGGGTGCTGGGTTCTTTGGAGCTCCAGCCCTTCCAGAGACCATGGATGTTTTGCCCAGACAAGATGTCTTTGATTGCACAGGTGTTCATGCAGCTGTAAAGAGTTTCCTCTCCCTGTGCGACATCAGGGTAATAGATTCCCTCTGGTCCTTCCTTCGGACATAGAACACTTCTATTTATTTCATTTTCCCTTGTTCACCACAATTACTGATGATTATATTCTGCATTAAAATATGAAATCACTTAAAATACAAATTTCCTGAAAGGACAAATCAATAGTATGATATGAGTCAATTAGCTGGCATGCACTTGCATGAAAGAAGAAATTGACGTATTGGTTATGCCTCCTGAGCCAAACTGTTCGCATAGTTTGACATGGATTAATTCCACATCGGTGATCAGGTAAATCCTTTTTAATCCATGTGTTTGCAATAGCTGATATTTGGGGATTCTCAGACATTTCTACACTTGGTCTTTGAGTTTACCATGTAAGATAAGTATAAAAGGGTGAAAAAAATTAAGGCTGATAAAAAACTTAGCAATATTAGAAATTCCTTGAATATGGTGACATTTAAAAGGGGTATTAAATATCAAACACTTTAAAAACACATCCTTCGTTAGCTTTAAGAAGAGTTTGACACTGCCAATTTAGGATGAGAGGGTGTGAAATGGAAAGGAATTTAATACGAACCAAAGGAGGAAGGCAAAAGAAACCCTGCCCGTCTCTGCTTACCGTTGAAGTGCTTTTCCACCTTCATTCCACTCTCCTTTTCCCCTGAGTGATCAGAAAGAGCATGTGTGTGTATCAAATCATTCTGGTTTCAGTTTTCTTTGCCTGTTCTTTTCCTCTGTCCATTTTGCTGGTCGTCATAGTGACAGTGACCTCAGTCGTCTTCGTCTTTCAGGGTCTTACAAGGATTTTTTAAGCTTTCTCTTGTAACAGTGCTTTGCAATGCCAGCTTGTCCAATTCTTTAACTGTTACTGCATTTCTTAATCTATTTGCCCCAGCAGCCTTCCCCTTTTCTGTGCTGTGTCCTGATATACTACTCAGAGCCGGCTAGAAGTGCTCAGTTTTCATCTTCACCCCAGTATCATTTTCTTTCTGATAAGACTTCCCACCTTTAATCTCTCCCTTCCTAACCTTTGAGTATTATTATACTTTGGCCTTGTCTTTGGTTAGCTTTAAAGTGATGTTTTTATATCTCTTTTAGAATAAGCTAACTTCTGACTAGACAGTCAGAAGTGGAGTATCTCACACAGCTTTTGCCTGCCTTTTTTTTTTTTATTTCAGTCCCTTCCTCTAACTTCTGGTTATGAAAGAGTCTGACCAAGACAGCTTCTGCTGTACTAGACAGGGCCAAGGTCAACCTTAAAACCACAGAAACATGAGATGGCCCTTGGCTTCTCCTCAACACTTAATAGGCTATAGCAGAGGGGCTCCTATCATCTCTCCCTGTCAGGCTACTACTCTTACAACTGCTGCTGTAAAGGGACTAATCACTGGCAGGGAAGAACAAGCAGGGTGCTAAGTGCCCATGAAAACCTCATGATGTTCAAGAGGCCAGTGAAGGGTTCTGCATATGGATCAGAGCAACTCCAAGTACAGAACAGGCTGGGCAGACAACAGATTGAGAGCAGCCCTGCCGAGAAGGATTTGGGGGTGTTGATTAATGAGAGGCTGGACATGACCCAGCAATGTTCACTCCCAGCCCAGAGGGTCAATTGTCTCCTGGGCTGGTCCCAAAGCAGCATGGCCAGCAGGGTGAGGGAGGGGATTCTGCCCCTCTGCTCTGCTCTGGTGAGACCCCACCTGCAGTGCTGCATCCAGTTCTGGGGCCCTCAATATAAAAAGAATGTGGGCCCATTGGAGTGAGTCCAGAGGAGGCCACAAAGGTGATGCAGGGCCTGGAGCACCTCTCCTATGGAGACAGGCTGAGAGAGCTGAGGTTGTTCAGCTGGGAGAAGAGAAGGCTCCAGGGACACCTTGTAGCCCCTTCCAGTACCTGAAGGGGGCCTGTCAGAAACCTGAAAGGGACTCTTTAAAAGGGTCTGTAGTAATAGAACAAGGGGGAATGGCCTTAAATTGAAAGAGAGTAGGTTTAGAATAGACAGACAGTGAGGTGGTGAGGCACTGGAACAGGTTGCCCAGAGAAGTTGTGGATGCCCCATGCCTGGAAATGTTCAAGGCCAGGCTGGATGCGGCTTTGAGAAATCCAGTCTGATGGAAGGTGTCCCTGCCCATGGCATGGGGGTTGGAACTAGAAGATCTTTAAAGTCCCTTCTAACCCACAACATCCTATGATTCCATTATTCTATGATTCTATGAATCTATAATTTCATGATTCTGTGTTATGTCAGGGGCGAGTGGGTCTTCTGTTGCTGGATTCAGGGCTTATCACAGGGAAGGAAAGTACATCCCTTTTGGCACAGAAAGTTGTGACTCCTTCTTGGACTAGTTCTGTTTGATAGATTTGGCCAAAACTTTGAGTAAGGATTGAGATTTCTATGATGATTTTCATATTAGTACTCAGACAAGTTTCAGAAACAAGTTTTGTCTGCATCTTCTGTTAGTCTCAATTCAGAAACTGAGAAGAGACCTGAGGCACTCACATTATATCAATATCAATAATGCTCCAGACAGCTTCAACAAGAAAATGGGTACTTAAAAGTGGTTTCTTGGTAACCCTTTAAATCACAATGGTGTATATGATGTAGTTGTCAATCTTCTAAACTATTATGGAATTGTGAACTACATGGTAAGCAGTCATATGCTTCTTTTTCATAGATTCAAAAGTATCAGATCTGAGCTAGCTTATACACGCAGACATTTTAAAGTTTTTTAGGTATTTACTTAGTACCAAACTTTACTTTAAAAAAAAATGTAAGTATGATAAATATATAATAAATGTATGTCTGAAACTGAAATACTGATGGTAGAGGTACACAACTGCAGCTTCAATGGATACTGGCAGCACTCTAGTGGCCGTTCTTTGTAAATGCAACACCAAAAGCTGGAAACTTTTAAAGAAAAAAACCACACCCTAGCAACAAAAATTAAAGGGCTACAGAGTTAGACGTGAAAGTTCCGAAAATGAGCAATAACATACTGTGTGCACCTCACTAAATTTATTCAAGAAAACCTGTTTTAATTTAACAACATCCTTGTTTTGCATTGGAAATATAAAGAAAATAGTTTGGAGTGGAACACGTTATAATTTGTGGTCATTCTATCTTTTGATGTACTATGTCACAAGTTCAAGAAAACTTAATTACTGGGAGATTTACATAACTCACTTTTCCTTCATCCCACTGACTGTAGGAGGGAAATAATAGGCACAGCACATCTGCATTAGTCAATAGATATGTGATGAGAAGAATGTATAATATACAGCTCTGATCAACAGAGTTACTGCATGCCAATGTGCTACTGCTCATTCGTAAGCAAGATGTTACTGTGCTAACATGAAGTAAAATGTGTGTGACAGGAGGGGATTTGTCTTAATGACTTCAGAGACCCTCTCCAATGTAAATTTCTAAATCCAGATATAGATGCAGCATTTGTGTTCTAATTTGTGTATATATACTTGCTTCCTCCCTTTCTTCCATTTTTCTCTCTCTCCTATGAACTTTGGGCTATATAAAATACACTGTAATCAAGGCTTGAAAAATGGTAAGAAAAAGGCATGTTCCCCTTGGCAAATGTCATCATGTCTGCTTTTATTTCAAAACATAATTTTGCCTATTCCAGGCAAAATTATTTACCAGTCTAATTATTTGTGAGGATAATTGTCTAATTGTGAATTAAGTGTCAAGAAAATTGTCTGCCTAGGAGCTCAGACACCACCCCAGCCTCTGTGGCTACTTGGATGTGTCAGCTTTTGCTGCTGTTCTTGCAGACCCTCCGGTCAGTCACAAAAACTGACGGGTCATTTCCCCTCCTGGGAGTCCCTGAGCATTGTGCGCACAGGCAGAGAAGCATTTCTTCCTGAGAGAAGCACACAAACATTGCTGCCTGCTGGGCAAGCACACGCTAGCAAAGAGCTTGTGTCACTATGCTGGCAGCAGCCAGGATGAGAGGGAAGAACAGAGAGGGATTTCTTCAATTTTTCAGCAGTTAGAGAAAAGGCTGATGGTCCTCACTTGCCAGGAAAGTATTGCAGGATCATAGGAAATCAGGGAAGTCAGATTTCTTACATTGTTTACTACATGGATGTTTCACCTGTATTAATTTTCTCACCATCCTCTTTCTAGAGCATGAGAAAAGCTCAGAGAAGACTATCAGTGCAAGGCCCTTCCAGCATGTTTTGTTGCAAATATTTCTACTTCCAAAAAAACCCCTCGTTGGGATCAATAACAAAGAAAAAGGTTTCTACCATTGAAAATTATATATCAAATATGAAAGAAGGAAAAAATGTAACTCTGGAAAACATAAATTCTTTGTTTGATGGCCTGCCATTTTGTTGAAGAAAATGACAGCACCTACCAAGGAAAAAATCCAGTACAGAGGTAAATAGTTTATATTTTATTTACACGTTCTTGCTATTTTGTCTTTGAAAATTCCTTGAAGTATAAACTTTCTCTGTGGTGGCAGGAAGTGCAGGATACCAGCTGTATCCACACCAACATTTTATCCCTATGTAGGAGGAAGGCATGTTTCTGAAATGCATCTTTTCTTTGGGGCTAGATCTTGTCCCATACATTTTGGCTCTGTTCACTCAGGGCTAGTAATCTTTTGGGCTGTAACTTCTACAAAAAGAAAAGAAGCTGTATTTTTCACCTTGTGCTAGAATTCAATCCCACACAATAACCCGATACAAATACCACAGTATTTACCTATATAGGTAATCATGGTCAAAGTACAGTCTTGTTATCAGAAAGTTTTTTTCCCCATATTAGAAAGGTTGCTTTTATAAACTGATCCACAGGATAGATTTAATTTTACATTTGTATCCACAAATCTACCATGTGAGAAAAGACATAGCTTGTTAAGTGTATTATCAAAGCTAAAGCATAGCTCATTTCCCTGGACACTTCTGCAATTTCCATACCTGCTTCCACAGGGCTGCAGAAGGCGCCAATGAGTGCAGTGGGTGACAAGCCAAGCTACTGCCTCCACTTGTCCCACCCTGTCCACACCTGGCTCATGCTTGACCACCCTTGAATCATGAAATGATCAAGGGCACCGAGCAGTTACCCCTCTTCGCAGGGGCAGCTTGGAGACAGCTTCACCCAGGGAGGCTCTGATCCTGATACTTATTCTCAGAATAACTCCTCGGACTATTGTATACTGAATCAGAAGAAAACAATACGGTTGTATGACATTTTTTCATTTGAGGCTTTAATCTATTAATAGATCTGATTTTAAGAGAGAAGTATTCTGCTAAAATTCAACTCCCTAACCAACGGAACTATCAGACCACAATAAACCCACCATACCATTCCACTGAAGGGCTCAGACTTAAAGTTTTCTTTGATATTACGAAACCTAAAAATTACAGATTGATGACCAAACTTACTTCTTTAAAAATTCTTGTATATATGAAATAAAATTTGACTTGTGATCCAGTGCTGAAGAATTTGTTGTCAGTGGTTTTCTGTTTAATTTATAACATTTAAGTAAGCAAATACCATTTTAGTTACTGCAGTGCCCAGTTCAGATATGAAGTTGAGTGCAATGAATCATTTTCCTTACAGCCCATTTTCAGTGCAGAGATGGAGACTGACATTTTCTGCAGAGCTGACTGAGAAGTTCTGTAGACAGCTTCAGAAATTTAGCTACCGTGTTGGCAAGGTCAGTGGTTAGTGCTGATGCTGGTCAATGGTCCTCAAAGTTCCTAATTCCTAGGTGATTGAAATGTTAACTAGCTCTTGTCAAAAGGGAAAAAATAAAAAGGCCTGGAACATGATCTACTGCATCTGTCAACCTAACATCTCGGTCACTTTGAGTTTGGCACCTACATGAAAGTGTTTATTGTTTCATCAAAGTTTTCATCAATCATTTTAATGGGGGCATTCAAACAGAAATTAAGTTTTTGAGACGCCTGCTTAAATGTTTTCTTAGTTGCTAAAGTTGACATGGACATTCCTAGATTAAGTATTGGTCTGGGTCATAAAAGTGAAATAGGTATGTAATGGGATATTTTCACATAAAGAAGTGATTGACTTCATTAATGAAAATAATACAATATAATTATTTTTGTAAAATGTTTTTTAATAATGACACAAAAATGAATGAGAATCAAGCATCAAGAGAGGCTTTTACTAGCATTGTTATGGTTGGAATTAATATAATTAAATATGAAGTTGGAAAGCACATATGTCCTATACACTCCTAAGCTCCCTCTACTGAAAGGAAATAAACACTTTTAGCATTACATTAATTTCATAGTAAAATTATTTTTTTACTATGCTATTTTACAGGAAAAAATATTTGAACATTATTTGATAATTATCAGGAGTTTTATTTGTTTGATTGGATTAATTATCTATAGATAATTTATTGTCCTTTTACGTTGAATGAAACAGATGTAATTAGACTGCAAGTACACCTCCTGATTGTTGGAAATGATTTATATATGTCCAGCTGTGGATTTGGGGGAGGTGATACATCTTATCGAATGTCAACATTTACTGTGAGATCCTCTATATCTGAGCCAGTCACTTTTTGCATGCTTAAACCTAATCAGACAAATTAGTACTTTTTTGGGTCTAATTCATCTCATACTAAAGCAGTCATTGAAAACAGATCAAGATGACTGTCACCCTAGAAGTGCTGACTTCACTGCTACATTAAGAGTCAAGGGTGAACGGCTCAGACACACACATACATAAAGCTTGACGAATAAATCTATCCAGTGTGAAAATGGTATTCTGAGTAATGTAGGTGTAATGCTAACCAATAGAGTATGTTATATTAAATAAGATATCAAGTGCACAGCAACAGAAATAGTTCAGAAATAACAGTATAAATTATATGACTTGGAAATTTAAAATAAGAAAAAGTTCTCATGTGTATTTATGAAAGAATTCCAATATCTACTAATTAGCTTATTTTAGTAATAGAAAAGGCTGTGGCTAAATGTGTGTTAGGATTTGGTTTTCATGTAATATTAATTGGGAAGAGTATTAATCAACTGTTAGTACTGCACAAGCATACAATATTTTCTGCAATAACATTCTAACCCTGTATTCATCTATATATATCACAAGAACTGAGCTTAAAAATGTGTTTGATTAGCCTGTCTTTAGCTCCATATGGTACCTTGAGAGTCCATAGTCCCAAAGATGATAGATATCCAACAGGTTGTTTAAGATAAAGTATTTTATCCATATAATTAAGAAATTACCAAGAGAGTGATGTTTTAATCTTCCTTGTTGAAGGGTATGTATTACACAGTAATCTAAAAAACACATTTTCCTCAGCAGAGCTTTCTTCATGCCAGTCAGGTCAGACATAATCCACACTATAGTCTGTCTCAACACTCTCAAGTTATCAGAGTGGACATGTAGAGAGACAAACCAGTGTCTTCGCTGAAAAAGTTTGACAGTTTTATCTTCTTGTCACATATATAAAACTCATTGTCTTATTTGTTTTTCTTCTAAATATCACTAACTCATTTTGAAAATATACTGGATTTTTTATATATTAATAAAATATTGAAATATCGCTGAAAAACCTTCTTGTCAGGGTGAAGAGGGTGTTTATGAAGGCTGTAACGTTCCTTACAGAAAGAGTAGAATAAGTGCTCTTTGTCCCTCTGTTACAGAGGATGTAAACTTGTATTCTAAAAAAATTCATCTTGCTTTTCAGAGCTGAAACTTTCAAGCCTAAATGTATCATATTGCAATGATCTCTGCTGAAAGCATATAGGCTTTCAACTCCAAGATATATTACTAAGGTGTGTATCCCACATACGTGAAGATAAAAGATTCATTCTTCACAAACACTGTGGCAACATATATGGAGTTGTGATATAAGGATGAAAGCCAAGATTTTTTAAATTTACATCCTTAGTACAGACAGTTTTTAAAAGTTTTTGGCACTGTGAATGCCCACGCTGTGTACTGGTAATTCCCCAGGTAATCTCTGCATGGTAGAGGCAGTCGACTGGTTTAAGATACTGAGCATTTCCCATCCAAAATGTCATAAATTATACATATTTTTTAAACAATTTGTATGTAGGTGTCCGTGCAACAAGACCAAAATGCTGGGAACCCAAAACAAACTGGGAAATTTGTGCCATTGCAAAGTGCAAACGGGGTTGATACTCAAAAGGTTATAGGATAATTCAGGCTGAGAGGGACTTCAGGAGGTCTCCAGTACAAGCCCTTCTTGAAGCAGGGATAATAATATGCTCAGGTTGGGTTGCTCAGGGCTTTATCCAGTTTGGTCTTGAAAGCCTCCAAGGATGCAGGCTGCACAAGTGCTCCGCTTCTGGGCCGCCCTCACGGAAATGTCTTGTTTATATCTGTAATAATGCACACCTTCAGTCAGTGCAGGCAGTAGCACTCTATCAGGCTTCAGGGTGAGCTTTATCAGAGCATCTGTTTTACAACAGTTATCTCCAACTGGTGTTTCTCTATTTTATATTTCAAACGTACACTGGGATCTGTGGAAAATAATAATTTTGCAGGTTGTGAATACAAGTTAAATACAGGTCTAGACAGGCTTAGCAAAATTTAGAATCCACACTGTCATGGAGGAATCTGTTTCAGGTTTCAGCTGCAATTAACAAGTTTTATTTCATTGCTAAAGTCTTCCCAGCAGCCCATCAGTCTGGAGCAAATTTCTTTAACAGTTTTGGAAAGCAAAAAATTACCATTTGACATCTGCAAACCTCAGAAACCAGGTGGTCAAAATTCTCCTTGGGAAGATGGCATTTTGACAGCTTTGTACAGGTATTTTTTCTATTTAAATTAAAGAATAGACAAATCTCTTCAGAAATAAAGATACCATTCCTTTCTTTTCCTTGAGAACTTGAAGGGTTAAACATACATAATCTCGTAAAACACTGAAAGAGAATCTCCTAAATGGGGTGTGATATTTTTTAGTTCAAAATCTTTATCTGCGAGATACTTTTAAACCTATTGATTTCAGTAATCTGATCCAAAGAAGTAGTAGATATCTTATATAGAATGGAACAAGTCACAAGAAGAGACTGAAAGAAAATCCTCCAATGACATTCAATAGTGCTGTAATCAGATAATCAATGTAGAACATACTGAAATGACCATACAAGGGGATTTGAAATGCCATCACTGCTTTCAAGGACTTTATTTTAAATCTTGAGGCATTTATCTCCTCTATATTCACCAATATTTAACTTTTACTCCTAGGAACCCCTTCACAGAAAGATACTTTCTCATCAATGATATGAACCCCAGAAATTATTATCCAGTTGAGGTCATTTTGTTGAAAATACATCCATGAGACCTACTCTTAATATTGCCAGGAAATTTCACTCAATTGCCCACAACTAGAAAACTACCCTTCCACTAGTCACCAAATTTATTTTTCCTACTTTTGAACTACGTTGTTATAACAAGGACATTTTAAATTAATGTTCCATGAATTTTATAGTTATATGCACCTGTATAACCAAATCTATTACATGATTTTCATATTATAATCTTACTAAATATTTCTTTATTGCTTTTTTTTTCCTCTTTGTACTGGGAACATCCTCAAAAGACTTCTATTACACTTGAAATACAGTATACTGCTGTAGTGGTTTTGTGTGGCCAGGTTTTGGCATCAGGAGGGCCACCAGGGTGTCTTCTGTGAGAAGCTGCCAGAAGCTTCCCCCATGTCCAACAGAGCCAATGCCAGCCAGCTCCAAGATTGACCCCCCACAGGCCAGGGATGAGCCCATCCAGTGACAGTGGCAGAACCTCTGGGATGACATAGTTCAGCAAGAGGAAAAGTTAGTGCAGAAGCAATTGCAGCCAATGAAGAGAGGGGTGAGATTATGTGGGAGGAACAGCTCTGCAGGCACCAAGGTGAGTGAAGAAGCAGGGGGAGAAGATGCTCCAGGTGCTAGAGCAGGGATTTTCCTGCAGCCCATGGGGAAGGCCATGGGGAGGCAGGTGTGCCCTTGCAGTCCACGGAGGTCTGTGGTGCAGCAGGTGGATGCTCAAAGGAGGCTGTGAGCCCGTGGGAAGCCTGCACTGGAACAGCCTCCTGGCAGGATCTGTGGCCCCACGGAGAGAGGAGCCCACACTGGAGCAGGTTTGCTGGCAGGATTTGTGACCCTGTGGGGGACCCATGCTGGAGCAGGCTGTTCCTGAAGGACTGCACTCCATGGGAAGGACAATGCTGGAGCAGCTCATGAAGAACTGCAACTTGTGGGAAGGACTCACTTTGGAGAAGTTAATGGAGGATTGTCTACCATGGGAGGGACCCTGATCTGGAGCAGGGGAAGAGTGTGAGGAGTCCTTCTCCTGAGGAGGAAGGAGTGGCAGAGACAACGTGTGATGAAATGACCACAACTCATCCTCCTGTGCTGCTGCACTGAGAAGTGGTAGAGAATTATGGATTGCACTTGAGGCTGGGAACAAGGGAGGGATAGGGGGAAGGTGTTTGTAAGATTTGGTTTTATTTTTCATTATTCTTCTCCCATTGATTGTTCCTAAATTAAAATAATTTCCCCAAGTCAAGCCTGTTTTGCCCATGACAGTAACTCATGGTGAGGGATCCCACCCTGCTCTTATCGAAACCCATGAGTTCTGTGTTACGTTTTCTCTTTCCTGTCCAGCTGAGCATCATAGAGCAGCTTTGGTGGGCACCTGGCACCCAGCCAGTGTCAACCCACCACCATTGCTTTTTTCCCCCAAAATGTCACAAATTATCTACTCTGAAAATAAAATATATTTTCTTTACTGTTGTTCAATTGTTCATTGTACACTGTCATATCATGTAGAAAATTGATGGGTTTAGAGTGTATGATATAAAAGCTACTATGAAAAATAAATTGCACTGAATTGCATTAATGCATGTGGAGATCCTCACTGCACTGCTACATAAAGAGCAAAGCAATTTGAATCAGAGACATAAACAACAAAATAAATAAATTTTCTAGGGATACTAAATTTGAAATTTAATTTAAAAGATTAAATAAAAATCCTTATTTTTCTTCTATAGCCTATATTGCTCAGATTTTTACTTGCAAGGAGCTGTTAAAAATTCAAATATCCACCCAATTAGACTTTCAGAAGCACCTGGCTATTAAATTCCTAATTATTTTCCACAAGATTCTGTAAATCCTACTACAGTTTTGTCTGCATCCTGAAGTGTCTGAATATGTTTAGAAACCTCGACTGAACGACTACTCACATTTATCACAGAACAGAAAAGATAAAAGCATTAAGTCTAAGTTTCTAATTAAAGTGTCAGAATGAGATATAACCAAGATACCATAAACTCTAGTAGCAAAGACTGCTTCTGTACCTAAACACTGTTGTGCCACATGTGGTTTTTTTCATCTGAGTCACAAATGCTGGCTCTTTGTGTGAATAAGCGTGGTCAAATTAAAGTACCTGCTGCCATCTTATTGCTGGTAATATGCAGTTTTCTGAGTGACTTGTGGGGTGCCAAAGTTTTTCTGTGATTCTCACAGAGTCTGTGATTGCTTGCTTCCCTGTAAACAAAAATTTGAGTGCATAACAAAAGACTCCTTTGGTACAATTTACAGAACAAAATATGTTACCTGATACCATCTAATGGATCTGTGGAAATTATGACATACCCACAGAGTGGGGGTGCAATATATAAAAGAAATGCCATATATTATCACTATTGGCTTTTTGCTACTGCTATATCAATTCTCTGAGCAGTCAACAGCTAGCTTGATGGCATGGTAGAGGGATGATAAGATGGCTAAATGGTATAAATGTGAATTAAGAGGAAGAATAATTCATTATTTGAAGATGGCTTTATAATAATTAAATATTATATTATCCCTTCTTAAATGAATTAAGATTTTATGTAAATTTGCCAAATATCTTAATGTAGATCCATGATTTTCTAAGTGTGAATTGTTTGTGTGGTTTCAGTGCCAATCTGGAAGAGATTATATTTGCTTTCCAGAAAAATTTCAGGATATATTAGTCAGAATTCTCATCAATGTTAATATTATGAGAAACGATAAATTATGTCAATAACATTAGAGTGACTCATTCTACAGTGTTTTGCAAGTATTTTTGTAAATCTTGGCAAATTTAAATGTCCATGGCTTTACTAGACTTCACATCTCTCTCATTTGTTAATGACATATGTACAGATGGCATAGCTTAAATTTTGTGCATCTTTGTGCACTGGCAACACATTTCCTCCCAGCATACAGTCTCTCCTTACACAAAAATTTCAGTAACCACAGCAGTAATCACAGAATTTAGATTGTAATCAGCAACTTTATCATACCTGTTAGATCTGTAGTCATTCCCTTAATTTGAAGTTGACTGAAAAATTGTTATGGTGAAAGTTAGGTTTATCTAAGGAAGAGAGTGTAAAAGTCACCAAATGGTTTAAATGAAAGTACATTCTGCCTACTCCCAATGTGTTTCTCTCCTCTTGAGAATGCCTAGAGGTCTGATGTGCTCTTTATCACCAAAGTCTTTAGAAGTGATATCTCTGAAAAATGTGGGGCAGCTCTGCAGGAGCTGTGAGCCTGATACTGGACTCATTTGATGTGGTCTGTGAGCTGGGTAGTGCTAGATTAGCTCCATGCCTGCTGGCTGCACTACCCACAAGTATCCAAGAATACAAAAACCATATAATTGACTGCAGCTGGTAAACACTTTATGGGATGTCACTGTGTTTGTCAATTCCATTCTAGGTAGCTGGTCTGAAGATAACATCTACACAAATGTCTGGTCTCTTTCGAATCATAAGATTGAAAAGACCCCATGCCAGCAAGTTCCATTTGTCAAATTTATGTTTATTGGACCATGAAATTTGTCTAACATCTTGAGCTTTTTGCAGAGTCTATCTTTTCATGTTGAAATCAATCAGATTATTACTGATAAGACAAGCTGCTTCTACTGAAAAATTAAAAGAATGTCCACTTATGAAGCAAAATCACTGCTTGCACAACTACTATATACAATATGTGAAATATATAAACTTATCTTCTTTATGTGCTCTTGCAAATTCCTTTTGCTGAAGGTTATTTGTGTGCAGAGTACACACACAACTGGCTGGATCAGAATCTCATATCAAACAGTCAATACAGGAAAAAAAACATAGTTTTCTCTACTTTGCTGTATTGCAGCATAAACTGGAATAATTTTGCAAAGGTCCTGAAAAAATACAGAGTATTACTTTTGGTATATATATACACCTTTCCTGTGTTACATCACAGAGACATGATTGGAAAATTTTATTACATTTTATTTGGATCATTTAGGATCAAAGACAAAACAATAGCTTTACGTTTCTTTATACAATAATTTTCTTCTAAAATTGCAAGCCATATGAAACAAAATAATATGTTTCATTCTTTGAAACCCCCTTCAAAAATAAAAAAGGGGGAATTAGACACCGTAAGCTGATACACTTCTAAAGGAATTCTAAATTTTAAATGAAGGCAAAAATTTCAAATTCAGAACCTTATTTAGATGTCCTCTGGAGCTTTTTCTCATTCATCTTATATTAACTGAGAGACTACAACAGGATCCTTCTGAATATGTAAATTATCCTGTATTAATAAGCTTCAGCAGCTATATATTCTAGACTTAGCTGTTAGAACTCAGCTCAGGCAATAAGACCAAATCAGATCTTAGCAATTTACATTTTTATAGTTCTTGCTAAAGCAATTCAGAATTGACTTTTACTGCCAAGAGAGGGCATAAGATAGTATATAAAAATGTACTTAGTGCACTTTGTGTAGACCTTCCTTTTAAACATGAGTCTTTCTTAAAAATAATTTAAAAAACATTGAATATAAACTAGCCACAAAAGAAAAACAAACAAACAAATAAAAAAATCCCCTCTGCTCAACTGAGGATGAAGTTCAGAGAGTTGCAATATTGCTGAATGAAATCCACTGATGAACAAAAGGGGAAAATCGGCAACAGATAACTGACAGAGAAGGGAAACCACAATGGACAAAGGAATAAAATCTGCAAAGGTTCTTATTTAAAATGAGTGTAGGATAATTGATGTTCAAGTAATAACAACATTCCACCTCTTAGTGTCAGATTTTCTAGCATAGAGTGGAAGCATGAAAAATATTTATATTCCTAATAGGTGACATATTTTATTATGTATCCTTACATGGCAAAGGCTTTTAAAGCCCTCTCTTGCAAAGCAAGGTCAGAATATATGTATTAGTTACACAGGTTTCATTATTTTGACAGTTGCATTTCTATCTACTGCAATGATTTCTGAGATGAAAACTTTAGATTAATATTGCAAATTGTGCAAAAGTGTTCAAGGACAGGCAGAACGGAGCTCTGAGCAACCTGGTCTGGGGGAAGGTATCCCTATCCATTGCAGGGGGGTTGGAACTAGATGATCTTTAAGGTCCCTTCCAATCCAAACCATTCAATAATTCTATGATTAAAGCTAAATAATTTCTCAGTACTCCATATTGCTTTGGTAGAGGTAGAGTATAGGGCAGTCCAACAGCTGCTGGCATTCATATGCACCCAACGAAGATCTGTAAGCAGTTTATAACATACATAAAATTTACATGCCAAAGTCCAGCCTTTCCCATCTAATGTGCTTATCCTATATGAGGATCCTATATCTATCCTATATGAGGATAGATTCTAAATGGCATTTTTTTATTTCAATCTCTTGAAAAATTATATTAGGTCTATGTAGGACTATAATCTGTCAGCTCCAGGGTATCTTTGGGGTAGGACACATTTCCAAAAAGAGAAGGCTTGTGTGATTTAGTGGCATGTAAAAAAATCTTTTTAAATTTTCCGAAAAAACGTGTCCAGGTGATGTACAGAAAGACAACACTCTCAAATTGTCTTCTTTAAAAAACAACCCAGCCACTTCCTACAGAAGAAAAAATGGGAAATAAAGCTCTCTCCAAAACTAATTTATATTGTAGCTTAAAGATTATAAATCAAGTTTTATCCTCACATAAGAGCATGGAAGTCTCACTGAAGCCCTGTGGATTATAAAGATAGAATTGTAAAAAGACTGACAAGGAAACACTTGTTCGTCATGAACAATGATACTGATTTTATGCTAGAAAGGGATTTCTTCACCTGTCCTTACAGACAGATAGAATATCCAGGGTCATACACTCCAGTGATGAAGGTTCCTCAGCCCAGACACTTAACGCATGCTCCTAACTGTTAGAAAAATTGCAAATTCTAATGCTTATTTAGCTTGTGGTTTTTTTAAGCAAAGACCCATCCCTCCAGGTGTCCGTGTGCACAGGTGCATGCACAGAACACAGCAGAGGCTTGTAACTACAGTATCTTACCAGGCAAGAGCAGACCTAGTTATTTATTCTTAAGACAATATTAACAAGATGACAATACCTGGTTTTTATACATGAGAAAATATGAAATAAATAGCCATAAGCTTGCAAAGGCCTTGTTAGTATCTCCTATGTGGCCTTCATTCTGCTAAGATTCTCTTGACACATGTCTACTCCTCCAGCCAAGAGAACAGTCAGCAATATTCACAGCGAGGGCTACTGAGAAAGTGAACAAGAGTTCTGTAACCTGTTTGCTGAAATTTTTTTTCACAGAAGGTCTATTTTCAATTTTTATTTTTCAATGTCTATTTCAACTTCACTGCAGAAAGGAGAGTTCAAGCACATGGTTATAGTGATGGCAGTCAAACCACAAGGGAAATCTCAAAGCAGCTGGGATTTCAGGATTTTCCAACATTCTCCTAACTTTCACAGTTTTGTCCTCTGGCCCAGCTGTCACAGACACATCTGTGTGTTTGTGTGACAGATAGACCTTAGCTTATAAACTTTGTGTCTGCTATAAATCCTGTACAGGGTGCTTTCTGCAGCAGTACCTATGGCATCAAGGTGCTGCAGTGCCAGGCTTGGTGCTAGCAAGTGCCCTGTCCATGCTTAAGAACACTCAGAGAGGCTGTATGAAGGAAAAAAGGATGAAATCATAGGCTGAACAATCCCAGTTTTGCCCAAGTTTTTTCATAAACCAAGTTTCCCAAATCTCCAACCACTTTCATTGTTATTTTCTGGATTTTCTGTGCTATACCCACATCTCTTTTTAAATTCCATGCCCCAAACCAGACAGATATTTCTGGCTGTGATCAAAGAAAGGGCTTGTGATGTAAATTACAAAAAATATTAATTAGGATATAATAATATTGGCTTGTCTTGAATTGAAATCTACATATACTAAAATAATGTAAATATTTTGTGACATTGTGCTGACATAGCTAAACAAAAAGTATGGGCATTTTACGGAAGAGTGTGAGCAATTTGGCCACTAACCCATCAAACAGAGATCTGTGCAGTTGCACAAAGCAGGCATTGGAAAGCATGTATGCAGTGACCCAATCAGTGCATTTCCCAAAACAATGAATAAAAATAAAAAGAGCAGACTCTGCAAATAAGCCTGGAGACCAAGAACCCCCCAGATCCACGGCCTATCACTGCTAAATATGCAGCATCAGCACCCTGGTGCTGTACACTTGCAGCTCACGTGTGATACAGGTGTTAAGGATTAACAGTTTTATACAGGTAGAGATGAGTAGCAATAACATAAAAGAACTAACTGTTAATATTAGTTAATATTACTACTAATAATTTAATAAATTAAATAAACTGTTAGTGTTGTTAATGAAATGTCAGTTTAGCAAAGTTTTGTTTTAGAATAGTTTTAGATTTGTCAGACTTCTGAACAATGCAGACAAAGCAATCTCAAATTCCCTGGTACACGTTAATTTGCACCATAGCTAAGGCCTTATCAACAACACAAAATGTTTGTTTCACACATCTTATGGGTTATACATAAATGCAATGAGGATTGCTTCCTTTGCAGGATGAATCACTTAAGAACCTGTTGGGACCCATCATGAATGTGCATAATTAACTATTCCTGTTTAGATATGCTATCCTGAATTTACTTTCCTGAATTTCAATCAGTTCTTGCAAGATAATTTCAGATAATTAATTGCAAGATGCCATTAACATGATAATTCTGCAACAAGTATACCCATCCCTCCAAAATATTTGAGTCTATAATTTTTTGTACACATTATTTTAATAAACATTGTAGAAGAAATCCTTAACAAAGGTCAAACTACTTAATTTAGACTAATTTGCATAGGGAAGTATGCAAGACAATAAAAAGTTTCAGAAGACTGTGTATGTCACTTTGTTGCAAGTTTAGACCAACTGTAGATAAAAGTTAATATTTTCACTGATTTAACATCCTAGCAGCAGAATACTCTGCCTTTACACACTTCTAGAATACAGCTTCCAGTGTAGCTATAGGTGTATCTGATTCCCAAGAACTAAAAAGTTGTATCCTAATACATTTGCAGGGAAGCAATTACTCTAATGTCCATAGTTATTCCTCCGAATGTTTTGAGTGAGGTACTGTGAATACACTTTAGCTTAGTCTTGCGAGTATGGCCCTCTTGTACCAGCCACCTCAGGATTCCCTGTTGCATCACAACCTTGTCCAATTAATGAATATTCTTACCATTACAACAGTCAAATTATATATTTCATTTTCTTATTCATTTTTGTACATGTGCAAAATTTTCCTGTTATGATGGGACAAAGTACTGTAGTGGAAATATTAATGCAGGAACAAAGAGTAATGCTAAATATAGTCATGTAGTGCCACAAGCAAGAAAATGCCAGGGCCCTAGGAGATCAGAACAAGGCAGCTATTTGCCTTTAATTGTTTCAGGCATTTGCCTTGTGCCATCCTACTTTGTAAAATTCTGCATCTTCACTATTTTTTTCCGCCATATCTTAGGAAATACACCAGTTCACACCCGTGTGCAAGTATACAGCTTTGATTTGGAGGTTTAAAATTTTTCACCAGTTTGTCTGAGCTTCTTATTGTTTATATTTGGTTGTTTATTTCAGTGGTGTGACAGAACACAGAGGAACTTGCAGCATTATGTTTAAGATTTGGCATAAGTTTTACGAAACTTCTGCTGAAACAATGAGCCTTGTGAAGGCATAAAGTATTTGGCTTGTCAAAGCAACAAGACCTTCCTGCACTTTGCTAGAAACCTAACACTTAAGAATTGAAAAAATTGGTGTTTAAAGAGCTAGGAACACTCACTCAGAGTAGATGTTGTATGCAGTGCATCATTTGTCATGGTCAGACCCTCATAGTTAATACATGAGTGATGTTCTACATCTGCCTTTCAATGTAATTTCTGTGAAAGCAAAAAAAAATCAGTCTTACTGCTTACTCCTAGTTCCTTGACAGGAGAATATAATGGTTTTAGTGCTTCTGTGACAATTAAAAAACTATTTTTTCACTTAGCAATTGAAATGTAATGATCCTATTATTTAATGAGGATTGTCAGGCATAGAAAAATGTGCATGTGCTGCATTCACCTACCAGCCCCAGTGCCATTATTGCTACTAAATACTCATACAATTTTTCAGAATAACCACCTCAATGAAACCAGAGCTCCAAAATGCAATATCTTGTCAGAGATAGCAGTGACTTTCACATCTGTCAGTTAACAGAGCTGTTTTAATAAAACACAGCATCTCAAAAGAAGTGTGTGGCTTACTTTTCAGTCTCATAGTGACAACAGAACTAATGCAGACTACCCAGATATGCATGAAATCTCAGCATTAATTTAGTGTGAAGTATGGCAAAAATTCCAGTTATTTGTTGCCTGAAAAGAAGCAATGCTTGCACAAGTTTAAATGGGTAGCAAAAACTATAAACTATTTGAAAGATTCATTTACCCTACTCTTCCTGTACTTGCAAAAGAAAGATAAAGTTTAGGGAATACTATCATCAATGCAAAAAAATGTGGATGCTTCCAGTACTGTACATTTCTGTTTCTAATGCAAGAACATTGTGTGAATTCTGTACTCATTTCCATATCAAAATGATGGCTGGGTAGAAACCCATGCCTTTTAAAAGGCATACATTTAAAATTTTATTTTGGAAATCTGACAATTTTAATTGAAGGGTTTATTCCTAAAAATCTTAGGAGACATGCACAATACCCATTTTGAACAGAAATGTAATTATCTCATGCATACCAATTCAATTGTAGCTGACAAATGTAACAACATGAAATACGTTTTAGTTAAATATGCATTTCAAAATTTGAAAATCCAACACAAAATATTACATAGCAATACCATAGGTCAGACTTGTTGCAAAATCTTTCCTTTTGGTGAAATTTAAAAATGTGATTTATTTCCCTCGGCAATAAATGGATAAGAGACCAAGACTTAGGATTGTTTGGCTTCCCTGTATTTTCTTTTGACTGTGCAGTAGTTGCCTGAATCAATAAATAATAATTATCAGAAGCATTTAACTCATGTTAGTTCCACATCAAGCAGAAAGAAAGCAAACCAAAACTCTGTAATCCTCTTTTTTAATTTGTTGTTGTTGTTGTTTGTTTTGCTTTTTTTTTTTTTTTGCAAAGAGCACCTAGTACTCTGTTTATTCAATATGTGATTGAAGTTCCTTGGTCTATCACTTAGGGCTTCATGAAAGATGACTAAGAAAGAAAAGTGCAGTATGAGAGGTATGCACAGAGAATAAATTGTTCATCCCTTAATCAAAGAAGCAAGGAACTTGCTGTGCTAGGTAAGTGGGAAGAGAAAGGAACATGAGGTCACAAACCTCCAGGCAGGTTGCAGAGTCAGACAGTCATTCTGGTTGCACGGGAAAACAAAGACTTCAGATAATTACGTCAGAAAGACTGGAAAAAAAAATCACAGAAAAAGAGATCAGCAGAAACCAGAAATATTCAGAACATCTGTGCCCTCTATCATCCTTCCATCCTACAGTTGTTCAGGAGAAGAGCCTTGCAATATTTGCCAGAGTTTTGATGAAGCAGGTACTGGCACTGATTTCAGATCAGAAGGCAAAGTTCACGTGCACGCATCGAAATTAAAAGTTATATAAAATGTGCAAGATAGGCTTGAAAAAACTGGTTTTATGCAATAAAGTCGATTTTATTTTCATACATAATTAGCACCAGTAGTTGGATGAAACTGCAGAGTATGAATTAGTTTTATCATGGTGAGAGCTAATCAGACTTTTTCTGTGCCACTATGAAGCTAGTCAGAATTTTTAAATTTCACTGAGCTGCTGATTTCTTCTGATGCTTAAAACAAGCCAACGTCGACATCAACAGCATTAAAAGATCCATAATGGCCAAGTTGTGGAGTTACTAAGTGCACTACCTAGTGCATTCTGATTAACAAGGTAAGAAACACTTTTTTGTCAAAAGCCATTGTTCTTTACCTGAATTAAAGGGTATTACCCTTCTAATGAAGGATTATTATTTTAATGAAAGATTAATGAGGGACAACTACTGTCCTTCAAAGAAAGAAACAGCAGCAGAAATTGGTATTTCACATTTAATCAATAGCAAGCAAGCAAGTGCTTTTGTCGTTCTCTTCAGGTCATTTCAATACAAGTCAGAGACCATGTTTGCAAGCTTCACTTATAACAGGTAATACAATGCATGCAAAAGCAGCTGATCTTAAACTATAGCATCACTGCCCTTAAAGAGCAGCAGGCTGAGATATAGATATGTAAAAGAAAAGAATTTTGCAAGGCCCGCATTTTTCTTCCTTGCGTTAATAACACCCAGGTCCACATACGATTACCTAAAGCTAAGGCAACAGCTTTTCTCAGTTCCGTGTTTCAGTAAGGCTGTGCCTTGGAATACTATCTTAAACAGGAACAATTTTTGATGTCAAGAATATGGTTAAAATAGGTACTCATAAATATACACTTTATTATACATTTGCTAGACCTTCTAAATAACTGCAGGTACAATTTAGGATTGGTTTGTTACTTCTGTTGGATTATGATTACAGCAGTAACTGCATGTCAGAGAATTTCTGTTTGCTGCCTGACTTGGTTGTTTGAGCTGCATTAGCTGAAAGAAGACTGGAATGCAAGAAATCCAATGCTTTTGACTTAACTCCTGGCCTTTCAGAAGGACTTAGTCTTTAACTACCCTTCACAAACCTGTCAAATACTAGGCAAGGAGATTCGCAGCCCTAGAAATACTTTTGCTCAACCATGCATTGTCAGAGCTGACAAGTAATTCAGGATTTCTTTTTTCTTTATCTTCCATTTTAGATGTTTACTATAGGATTATATAAACCTCTTTTATTCTTTTTCACAAAAATAAATACTTTTTCTGGCCTAGCTTAGAATCCCACTGGCATATATTTACTGAGTTATTGCAACTCACATTTATTATCCCCAAATTATACATCACAAGATTATGGCCAAAGTTTAGCTTTAAAAGTAGATGAGCAGAGTGCAAAATTTTATGACAAGAGACCTCGTTGGTATTGGTCAAATGAACCATATTCTGAAGCCAATAATTTGTTGCTTATGGTCTATGCTGCTTCCGTGATGGGATTAGCAAATTGATAAATAAATCACCCTTGAAGTGTGAATATATAAATTTACAGTGATGTTTTATTGGTTTGTTTCTACACTATTTCAACTTTTGAAATTTCTTCATAAGAACATTCTCTACACAAAAAGATTTTGTTTGTTTTATTTCAGCATAATAGACTGTTCTTTAACTTAAGAAATGTTCATTTCAAAAGTAAGGAATTAGATTTTATGTATACACCCATTACAGAGACAAACCCATTATTTTCACAGGTGTTTGGCATTCATTCAACAGAGAACACCAGTGCACAGGAAGTACAGGAAACGTCAAACGATAGGCAAGGTGTTAATATCAATATAATCAATTTCCAGACCTGTGAAATGTCGGCTTAGTGATCTTGACAGGAGTGAGTTGAAAATGGCTTGGACCTTTATTGACTTCCTTGTTTAGCTGTGACAGTTTTAACTCCAAGAAATGCAGTCCTCCAATGCTTAGGAAGCCACAGCTTCCCCTGCCCCCATCATATTGTTATTACTATGGTGTTGTTACTGTATTTTTATTTTTATTGTTATGGTGTTGTTATTTACCATATTGTGCTAACTCCCAGTTCAAGAATGAAAAGTTCATAGAAAGGACTGGGTAAGGGAAAAATGGCCAGGAGATTTTCTTGTCCGTACAGAGACAGACAAACAGAAAAGTAGCACTCATCCTTTGAGGAATGTGGCTTAAACTCTTCAAGCAAAATTATTTGTTACCCTATGATGAGAAGATAGCTCATATTACATACTTGTTACCTGTTAGAGAGAATGGGCTAGGTAGTACTTAGCAAGGTGAGAGTTAAAACCATTATAAAATAAAAGCATGAGAGTTCCCTGACATGTGTACTTGTGTCTTTGTTCAGCCTGACTAAAATTTATAATGAATAAACATCATGCCTCCTACCAGGTGGATTGTGACGTGGCCTCAACTTCACTCCCAAATTCTCTACCTCCTCCTCCCAAGCTGCACGGGAGGATGGGGAATGGGGCTGAGGCCAGTTCACCACAAGTTGTCTCTGCTGCTCCTTCTTTCTCAGGGGGAGGACAACTCACACTTGCCCTGTTCCACTGTGGGGTACCTCCCATGGGAGACTGTCCTCCAAGAACTTCTCCTATGTTAGCCCTTTCTCCTATGTTAGCCCTTCCTATAGTCTGCAGTCCTCATGAACTGCTCCAGCATGGGTCCCTTCTGCAGGGTGCAGTCCTTCAGGGACAGACTGCTCCAGTGTGGATCCACCACAGGATCACAAGTCCTGACAGTGTGTGCTCCCCACTCCATGGGACCACAGGTCCTGCCAAGAGCCTGGTCTGGCATGGGCTTAGCACAGGATCACAGGCTCCTCTGGGCATCCCTCTGCTCTGGCATGGGGTCTTCCACAGGCTGCAGGTGGATGTCTGCTCCACTGTGGATGTCCATGGGCTGCAGGTGCACAGCTACCCTACCATGGTCTACATCAAGGGCTGCAGGGGAATCTGTGTTCCAGCTCCTGGAGCACCTCCTCCCCATCTTTCACTGACCTGCAGAGTTGTCGCTCTCACATATTCTCACTCCTCTCATCTTTGGCTGTAATTTTCTCCTGTGCTGTAACTTCTTTCCCCTTCTTAACTATGTTATCCCAGAGGCACTACCACCAGCACTGATGGGCTCAGCCGTGGCCAGCAGTGGGTCTCTTGGAGCTGTCTGGCATTGACTCTATCACACATTCGGGAAGCTTCTGGCAGCTTCTCCCAGAAGGCACGCCTGTAGCCCCCATCCCCAATGCCAAAACCTGGCCATAAAAACCCAATTCACAAATGAAAAGGATGACAGACACATTCTGTGTTCTTCTTCGCATGGGATCAGTTAACTTTAAGCTCCTGCATTTCAACCCCTTTTCCTGTTAAATTTAATGTGGCTGGAGAATGTTAAGGGTAAAATCCAGATCTGTGTTTTATCATTTAACATATATTATACTTCTATTAGTATCTTTCATCACAGAGGAGGGCAGGGAAGAGAAAAATAGTAAAAGGATTATGGGAGAGTCATTATCATAAGGAAATTAATCTGGGTTTCCTCACTGACTCACAGTTTCTCTGACTTATCATTTCAGTGGATTAATTACTTAAATCAAATTGAATGATAAACTCAGTCTAATATAAATTGCAGAACACATTATTTTTTAATTTTTCTGCATTTCAGTCTTTTATAGATCTTTGTCCCAAAATAGACCTACTTCATTTTCCCTGTTTATGAGAATGCAAACAAGGCTGTGGAACCTATAAATAACAGTAACAACTGTTGGTAGATAAGTGTCATGATCTATCTTGCAAACAATCTCCAATACGAAATTTTTTGAAAGAGGTAGACTACAGTCTAAACACAGGCTTCACTGACTTTGAATCTAGAATTTGAAAACACAGGTAAGTGATGGCTGTGATTTGCTACAAATGTCTGTCATGTTATTTTCTCATACATCAGTGTAATTAATAATCCAGCCTATGATTTAAAATCCATGCAACCCCTGAGTCAAACAAAGACTTTAAATCCTTCTCATGAACACATATCTTCTACCATATGTGTTTTTAAAAGTACACCCTGGATATAAACTTACTACAGCTTAAAGTACTGCAAAAGATTAGTAGTCCATATGGATACTGACGTACACATACCACATTCAACAGCTAAGTGCACTTCAGTATCATCATAAGTCACTTTAGAATGCTATTTCAAGCACTGTGTTCCCCCCCGGCAGAACATGTCACTTCACAGTACAGCTCGGGAAATGTTTTTTATTTAAGATCTAACAAGTCCCTGTGATGACCTTGTTCTGACAAGTTACGTGAGTTACTGAACCGCCCTTTTGACAAAGCCAGAAAATGAGACACACAAGATAAGGTCAGTGTTCTCGTGTTCCACACACTGTTCAAAAGGTCTCATAAGACTCACATGAATGTGTCTTGGACATAGTACAACTGAGCAATGAATAGATGAAAGAAGCAAGAGAGACAAAAATTAAATACTTTGTTTGTGGTTTCTTGAGGAGAAGTACTATTTCAGCGAGTTACAAGCAGCCACTATTCTGCAGCTTCACTCAGCTTCAGCCAGGCCATGGGAACCATTCAGTATCAGAATAGGGGAAGTGTGTTTTCATAATATGCTACCAGCCATGTGAACGATTTTTTTTTCCAATCAGTTCTGCTTTCTAGCTCTTGATTTTCTTCAGATACACCTCTAGAAACTACTAAAGGTTTCTAGCTAGTAAGACTTGCTCAAAGTTTAGACCATGTCTCAGTAGCTGTTTTGTTGTTTTATAGAAGAAGAAAATGGTTTTATTGAAGAAAATATTTTTATTAGGCAGATAAGTGACAGAATTTTGTAAGTTTTAAATTCCACAAGTCATCTTGGTTGAGATCCAGAAAGCTCAAGGCCCACAGAAGCAGTTTACTGGGTTGAAATAGTGATGGTTTTCACTGGGATAGAGTTGATTTTCTTCACAGCAACTTGTATGAGGCTGTTTTTTGGATCTGTGCTAGAAACAGTGTTGATAATTCAAGGATGTTTAAGTTTTAACTGAACAGGGCTTTCACAGAGTAAAAGTGAAAAAGTGACTTTCTGCTCCTCACCACACCAGTGAGGAGGCTGGGAGCGGTCACAGTTGGGACAGCTGACCCCAAATACCAAAGAGATATCCCAGACCATATGGCATCATGCTCAGTATAAAAAGGGGGGCAGGAAGGAGGAAGAAGGGGATATCTGGAGTCATGATGTTTGTCTTCCCAAGTCACCACTGTGTGTGGTGGGCCCCTGCTCTCCTGGGAATGGCTGAGCACCTGCCTGCCCATGGGAAGTGGTGAATGAATTCCTTAGTTTGCGTTACTTTACTTGCATGCACGGCTTTTGCTTTACCAGCTGAACTGTTATACTTTACCTTCAGCCTCGAGTTTTCCCACTTTCATCCTTCTGATTTTGTCTCCCATCCTGATGTAGGGAGAGTGAGGTTATGTGGTGCTCAGTTGCTGGCTGGACTTAAATAATGACAAATGGATATCAACAAAAATACTCATACAGTACTTTTTTACATATTTACATTGCCCACATGGATTACATTACTTGTTTACATTGTTCACATTGAAAAATAATGTTTTTCAATGTTCAGCAAAAACTAAAATAAAAGGAAATGCATCATAATTGCTATGATTTAACCTAATAAATAATTTCTACTACAGCTTGGGTCACGGGCTTTTTAAAATTTTATTTTTAGTTTTTATAACTTGTGTGTTTCCCCTCAAAACAAGAGGAAGAAAGTAAGCAGTTAAGTAAAACAAATAGTCTAATCATATCTTGGTTTGCCATCAGAAACAAGATGCTTTAACTTCCTTCAGTGTACAGATAAGCTTCAAAATTTTGACATAAACTCAGTTACAGGTAGGTGGTGCAACTGGCACCAACGGGCCATGAGAAAACTGAGACTTGGATATTGGAGAAAGCCCAGTGTGCTGCATGACATCCCAGGACAGGGGGCACTGCCCTTGAAGTCAATTGAATAAAATTCTCTTAAGAATTGTCTCTAGGTGGGCAGTCAATAAGAGACATTCCCAGTACCAAGGCGTTACTTTTACATGGCATTCATGGGTGCATCCACAAGCCAGTTGAGGATGTTGTAGGCCTCTTAAGGGAAAGTCCAGTCATGGGCTGGTGGTTTCATTCATGTGTGTCTGTTTCACATAAGCAACCGTATCAGTGGGGTTGTAATGTGAGCCAGCCAAATGACCAAGCACTGTCTGGCCTGTGAGGAAAGCTGCCTCACTGCAAAGTCCAAAAAAACCAGCAGCTAGGTTAGTATAGATCTGGTTATTCCACCAAGAACAAAAGTGGAGAGAAGTGCCGTGATCCTTTCCTCCTCTGCATTCTCTTTCTCACCATCTTCAATCCCCAAAAGATCAGGATCTTGAAAAAAGGTCAAGGCATTTAGTATCAAACGCACAGGATTACTGCAAAATACACTATATATGACCATTAAGAGGGTTTACAGTGCTGTATTGCTACCTCACTTTTTGTTGGCATTGTCTTGCTGGAACTTAGGCATGCCTCCCAAATATCAACAAATCATGTTCAATAGCCATGGAACATGTAATAATAGAGATGAAGATGGGATGTATCACTCTGCAGCACATGCATATGTCAGCTCAAATATTATCACCAGATACATCTCTAAACTCACTTCTTACCACCTGTAACCACAGGCATGAGAACTGCATTACCTTCAGCTGGATAGGTCCTCTCCTGTGAATGAATAAATAAATTAAGCCAAGAAATTTCAGAACACAAATGATCAAAACATGCAGGAATAATTCTGTTTGTTAAATGCATCTCTTTTGAATGCTTTTTCAATGGCTGGTTTCATGCAAGTACACAGGATAATTCTTCTTTAGGAATTTTGTCTACATATCACTAAACTGTTATTAGAACAGGAGACCTGATCATGGGACCCCATGTATTGTTATTTTTGTTAATTGAATATTCACAAATTGTACTGGGCAACAGGCTCTGGGCAGCACTCCGTGACAGGGATGACAGGGTTGGACAGGGTGATCTCCAGAGGCACTTTCCAACCTCAATCATTCTGTGAAATTCCAGTGTCTTTCCATCCTGAGATACATGCAGCCTGTTGGCTACAGAGGTATTCCTTCACACAAGTGCAAGGTTATTTTGTCAAGTGCTTCCTAAGAGCAGATATTCTTTTGTATACCCTCTTTACAGCTCTTCACTCTCAAGGAACAAATTGCTTTTCTTCTGTCCTGCTCACAGACAAAGAAAATCCCTCTTTTGATTCTGCTTGTGCCATTTCACAGTGTCTAGTCAATGGGACAAATTGCCTTGCCTTTTTTTCTTTCAACCCTTCATGCCAGTCCTCAAGGTCTTTGAAATCCTTTTCTCTTCCTAAGGTAGTACTCCAAACATTGTCAGTAATGCAACAGACTCTATCTGAACTCTATTTTCATTTCCCTAGCATGTTCAGCAATTCTTACCTCTTACAGGAAAGGAAGGATTGCCATTTCCACTGTTGGCAGCATTCATTTAAAAAAAAAGGTTCCAGAAAACATTTGGTTCTCTCCTTGCATGACTCTGGCTACACTTTTGTTCCATTTAATAGTTTTGACTCTTAAGCCTAACTGCACTCTTGGTACCAGGCAGATACTGTTATAAAGAGAAGATGAGAAGGATGCTAATAAAAATATCAGATTCCTGCTGGCCTCACTGCTCCTGTTTCTGTGCATGTGCCCCATCAGGTGTATCTTGGCTGTAGACACTGCGACAGAGAAGACAAAGTACACAGTGTGAGGTGTTGTGCTGGGGCAGCACCAAGCTCAGTGTGGTGACAAAAGGCACATACACTGCAGAGGCACTGGTAATAGACACAACTCACAAGCTGCCCACAAAACCAAGTGAAACGTATGACAGAGAGGAATAGGTGTGGCAAAACTTCTTGGTCTGGTTTTTATAGGGAAAATCGGAATCATGCTCTGTAAACCTGAGATATAAATCAACAAAGGGATATTACTGTGTACTGGAGACACTCTTTCCTTCTAGAATTCTTTTGGCTAAGAATTGGAGATGATTCTTAAAATGGCCCTGTTTGGAAGGGGCCTGAAGGAAAAGAAATAATAATAATAATAACAATAACAATAATAATAATAATAATAATAATAATAATAATAATAATAAATTTATTATTATTATTATTATTATTATTATTATTATTATTATTATTATTATTATTATTTTGGCTTTATTTTTTCTTGTTGAAATTGGCTTGTCTTCCATTAATTTTCAGGGGCTAGCTTTAAACTGAATCTTAGAAAAACCCAAATACAACTAAAAAGGGGAAGGGAAATAATAAAGAAAATTGAAATCCATGAGGTCATTGCAACAAAAGCAGAGACCATCTTTGCATTAACTGTAGGACTAAAAGCAAGAATTTCTGTCCCTATACTTGATTTACTATATAATGTTAGGCGGGTTATTTAACATTTAGTTTCCCCACCTTTGAGGTAGGTCTAGTGGAATCTTGTGAGGGATAATATATTTCTCCGTCACTTTGAGACCATTGGATATAACAGGCTATTGCACTGAAGTAGCTCCTTATGGGACATCACACAAAATTAAAAAGCAACACTGACAGGTATATCCTTTGGGCTATGTGTTTTATTTTTCATTGTCTAAGCAAATCAGTTTACGTATTTATGGTAAGAGTGTTGCTTCCTACATCTTGGATTTTTAACTTGATCACGAAGGAGAAGGAGCATTTGAGGAAAAAACCCACATAAGTAGAAATTTAATTTAGGGAAATATAACTTACTCTTGAAGTTAGTTTGTCTTTCTGTGGCTTTATGCTCAACAACATAAAATATTATGTAGGATGTGGGTCAGAAATCTTTGCAACTCAAAAATTCAATCCCTTCTGTCACTCAGCACTGACAGGGGGTGAATTAATATCAGTCAATGCCTAACTGGGCTCAGACCATCATGTGCATGAACTGTTTCCACTAGCTGGTGGAAACAAGGCCAAGAGCCAGGAAAAAGCCTTGTGAAAACTCTTGGCTAACTCTCAGTTCCACCCATTGACAACTACCAGTTTTGTGTTACAAACATAGGTATTTGCCAAAGTAGAGACTGTTGCTGTTGCATAGAACCTTTAAATAACAAGCAGCAGCAAAAGCCACAGTGTGAGAAGCAAGAGCTGTTACCAGCTGCAAACTGTCACAAAGTCAGGACTATTTTGCAGCCTCGAAGGGACAAGAAGTACTCAAAAATGATTGCCTTAGCAATTTTCCACTAAGGATCATGTTGCCATAAATTTGCCATCAAGACAGTCGTATTTCCCAGCCACCTAGAACTGCCTGTTTGTGGCATGCTTGAGGGTGGAGCAGGGGCCAGCCTGACTAGACTGGGTAGCTAAGGGTCTGCCTCAAGCCTAAGCTCCACCAGGACCAGGAAACTTCAGCTCCTCAGTGCACACTGAATGAGGGACTTAACAATGCAGCTTTAGAGTCATCAAAACATTGACTGCTGCTTCACTTTAAAATACCTGGAGAATGAGATGGGGCTGATCTGCACCTCTGTAATTTGGTTGTGTAGTGAACAAGGACCTGGAGCAGGACCCCCTGATGTGGGGACTTCATGTAATCAAGGGGTATGGACTGTACAGCAGACTTCCCAGACAGTCCTACAACTGCAAGATTTTTGTGGGGTTCCTATCACTTCCATATATGGGTTGAATAAGAGATCAAAGAGAAAAAATGACAGTCTTGAAGGTTGAGATTTTTCCCTGGCTTCAGAGAAAATCACAAGTTTTAGCCCTTGATCACAAGATTTAGTGCTTGGTCTATTCCAGGACCATACACCCTGTATCTCACACCTGTGCAAAGTGCAAAAATATAAAACCAGTAAACGTCACACAGCCACTATTTTAACCTACCAGTCACCCACACATTTTGAAAGAAATGCCTTGAAGAGAGGATTAAGACCTTTAAATCCTGAGTGGAGAAAATTACCTGCTCAGAGCATTTTATAAATCTCTGAAACCCTAGTAAATGAAAAGGAAGGATTTAAAACATTTTTCCTCTACGTATTCAGCTGGCAAGGCTGGCAAATTAAGGTTATATTTAGTTGAAGTCCAACCTGTAAATCAGTAAAAATTCTTTCTTCTGGAAACATTATTCAACAGTGTTCTGTGTTTAAGAAGCAGAATATTCATTTGGGCTTATGGTTGGCAAGTTAAGCTGTGTGAATGTGCCTTAAAAAGAGTATTCCTGACAATGGCTGTGTGTGTGCCCAAGATCCATGTTCCAACCTTTGTAAGAGAGCCAGTTGTTCCACCACGAGCCATGAACCTGAATTCTTCTTGTAGCTTGACTACTGAGCCTACCTTGATTTTTCTCAGGTTTTCACTTTTCATTTTGTGCAATTGGCTAGAGATATTTGCCAAAAGAATCTAAGATCCTTCTCAGCAGCCCCACACAATCCTGTCTAACAGCAGAGATCAACTAAAACAGTTTAGTTTCTTTGTGTGAGCTGATATACTTTCCACCTCATTTCAAGTAATTTCTAAATATTGCAGAACACTGATGATGAAAATAGAAAGTAAGAAATACACAGCATCCCCTGAAAGGTCGAATAAATCCCTGCATGTCATCACCAGATAAACTTGTTCATTCCAAAAAAAGTATCTCGGTAGTGAACATGGAGACAAATCTGCATTTAGGCAATTTATTAAGATTTAATTAATTATCTGAAATGCACTCTTAGGTACTACTTAATAATTTTTCATCTATGGAGTTGAAAACTCAATCACTACTGCAAAAAAAAAAAAGCCGACTACTTAGTAATATACACTTCTATATTTACATATTGATCTAATTTTTTGTATAAATAATCAGACAAGAATACTAACAACAAAAATAACTAGTAGATTTGTTCGTTCAAGACTAAAAGGTGTTGACAATACTCCCAATACTAAGGTGCCTCTTTAGTGACTGAAACTGTGAGAAATGCAGAGCCAACATGGTGTTTTCCATACCAGGGCAGTGTTACTCCCCCCAGTTAAGGCACCTATTAATTCTAGATTTCTTTCCTAAATGATTTTGTTTCTATGTTTCCTTTGGGAGACTTGCACAGCTGGTAATGCAAGACAAGACCTAACAGACCTTATTTTGAAGTTCCTTTTAAAATTTTACTAACCAGCTTTTTACACAGTCCTGTTATTCCTTTTCTTGTACCTATTGATACCACTGAAATATTATTGGCCCCATTGTATATTCTTTCATCACCTTCAACCAAATATTATTCTTTAAAATAAATGGGCTTTTGTGCTCTAACCCAGAAAAGCCTTGCATGTGGTTTCAATCTCTGTGTTTTGGGACACGAGCAGTTTCTATATATACAATGTTTAAAAGCAAGTGTATAGTGAGGTTTTTGCTAAATTAAAGATTCGATAGTTTTTATAAAGCTACAGAATTGCTGTGAGGTAGGAGCTAACAAATGTTTTCATTTATTAGGTTTTCTGGTCTTTCTTATTACTTTTCTCCAAAGTTCACTCACACTATAACAAATATTTTATATTCATATGTATAAAATATTATTATATAAAGGTGAAGTTTAGTTTGAATTGAAGGAAGATGTCCAAGTTTGATTTCATTAAAACTGAATGAAAAAATGTTCCCCCTCCATGCTGACAGGAAGCATAAATGCACCTTGCAAAAATTTTGAGAGAGATAACTAGAGAAAAAAGCCTTGAACTGACTAATTGTTTTGAAATAAAGATGCTGAAATGTCATTGACCTCTTTTTTTTTTTTTTTTTTTTTTTTTTTTTTCTGTATTGCATTGCTATACACCTACCTTTTTTATAGTTATGTTCTGCTTTGTCCATTCCAGGGGTTGTCATTGGGTTTTTTTGGTTGGTTGGTTTGGTTTCCTTTCTATTGCAATCATTAGTATGTTCCTTAAATTAGTCTCTTTTAAATCATAAAATGAAACCTTTTTAATACATCTTCCTGATACAGGCTTCGAGATTTTTTTGCTTTCTTGCATGGAGTCATATTTTCTTTCCCCATATAGCGCCAAATTATTGTCATCTTTGTTTCTTCTTTGTTCTAAGAAAAAATTCTGTTAGCTATGTTCTAACTAGTAACACTTTTGCAAGCTCCTCCTCTCTTTTCTTCCAAATTTGCAGTTATATTTCTAGATTTATTTTAATTTTTAAGAAATTCTTATTTTGTAACTTTCTGAAGCATACTCTGCTGAACTAACTCTGTTGACCTTGATAGGACTGCTTCTTTTCTGACTTTGCTTGGCTTGCCTGATTTAAGTCACTTCCCTACTACAAATAGGGTAGAAATTGAAAGATGAGTTGATGTGAAAAGAGAAAATAGCTTAGCATTTTTTACAGGTTAAATAATGAAAAATCATTATTGTATAAGAACAGTGAAAGTTTTTTTTGTCTTTTGAAAGTATTAGTGAAAAATAAAAAAAACCCGAAGTTGGATGCAATTGGTAATTGTCAAATACTTCCAGTGTTTGCCACAAACCCCTAAGCAGTCCATGAATGCCTAATATTTACAAGCACAAAATTCTCACACGACAGCATTGCTATTTTTGATTTTTTCTTCTGCTGTAATGAGCTAATTATAGGCAAATTACTGTACTCTGTAACTTGAATAGTGCTGATGCATTACAAATGAAGAACAGTGGCAGAACAGTGGTTTGCAACATTAGCATGCCCAGGTGTTGAGCACCATGTTCTCTCACCCATTCACAGCCTCGTAGCTAGAGATTTATTTTGTCCCTTTTGTGTCCTTTACAAAACCATGACTTTAGAGTAAGTTATGATCTTGAAAAAACACCAGTAGTTATGGATTGCTGCTCAACTTGTCAAAACAACTCAAGGCAAATGAAGCCTAACCATGGTGAAATATTAGTCTGCTTCTTCACAGTACAAGCCTATATATAACCACAGATCAAAACTGGAAAATGATAATTGAATGTCACAGTTTTGTGCTGTTATACAAAGTTCAGAGATGGTGTCTCCAACACAAGCTTGAGTACCTTTAGCAGGACAGGACCTTGATTAATGCCTTGTCAAGATACTCTGGACTTTTCAACGATCATTGAATCAGGAGAAGAGATCTGAACACAGGTTTCTGTGTCTGAAACTTAAATGCCTAAATTTAAGCCATCACTTCACCAAGACCTGCTTCAAATTTTCTCTAAAATCAGTTCAGTTGTGCTGCTACTATTTTATGCTTCAACTCTTTTAGGTTCACAAATTTGCAGATGTTTCTTCACCTATTATCGTATCTGGGCATATGTAAAAAATATTCTTAGAATATGAATTCCACAGAGCTCGGTCGTAACTTACAGTCACATAATAAAACATTGTTTAGTATAAATTTGTGGCATTGTCTCCTCTCTGATGAATTCTGCATAAAAAACATTTCCCCGGGAATATACCAATGGTTATTTGTTGCTAATTTCTCAGTAAAAAAAAATAATAAAATTGTTACTGTACTGGAATTCAAACTTGTCCTTACCTGATGTGTCTAAGAAGTGAAAAATATTTCTTGTGGGCACTGAGGGCTAGAAGCCCTCAAAATTTCTTGAAACTGAAGTGTCTCACACTTGGAGTCAGTCCAAGTTAGATTCTCCAGCGCTTCTCACATCTGTGAATCTGTCTGTGAATGTCAAGCAGATCTTTTACATATCCCGTATTTTTTGTTCCATAAGAGCATTTCACACCTTAATGAAAACAGTGTGCCAATTAGCAAGTTACTATCAGTTGTATTTGCATTTTCTTAATTAAACCTCAAAAAAAATAAAAAGGAAAGTGAGCTCTGATAAGATTATGTTTTGACAGCACTGTCTATCCTGATCTACTAGATGAAAATAATATATTCCTGAAGACTGAAACAGAAGCAAGTTAACAAGTTCTTTCAAATATATTAAAGAATTTTATTCCTCCACTGTTTTGCAGCTTACCACCTTGCATCTCTTATCTTGCAGCCAGAGGGGTAGACAAACATTTAAAAGCTTTACTAAGCATACTAAAGATCTCTATGAGAAAATAGCTGAATGGAGAAGGTGTTTGGATGGAAAGAAGAACAGCCACATTTTGGACTCAAAGCCCACAGTGGGGCTGAAACCTTATCAAAGTTCAGTCCTACCAGCTACAGAAATCTTATCTCACACTACAGTGAGTCTTAGATCATTTCACACCTGTCTGTGCAGCTCATATGCAAAGAAAAGCAATCATGAATATCGATTCAGTGAAACATTTGGGACTAGTGCCTACACTCTTGAAAATATGTGAAGCTGAACTTTCTTTGAGAAAAGTCATGCTCTTTGAAGGCTCCATGGTGCAAAACTACAGTTTCCAGAACATAATACACCTTTTCAAACCACCATGGCATTCCTCCATACACATACTTTTGTTACTCAGGGTACATTCTTATCTTAGAAAAGAGGATAAAGTGGAAGTAAGAGGATATTTCCTCCTTTCGTATCAACAAAGAATCAGAAATCCAGAGAAAAATGAGTGTTGCAGCTGTTCTGCAAATAGTGCAGAGCCATAACCCTCATATATGCTGGAGAATGGTGTCATTAGCAGTTGCACAGACTCAAAGCATCGTCTTTTTTTTGCTACTGCAAGCCAGCTGTAGACACCAAAGATACAGATTTCCAACAGTTTGCTATGCCAAATCAAGAAAATTTCTGAGAGGGAGTGATTATGTTAACAAGCAGTTGTTTACTTTTTCGATGTTGGTTCTGGCAGTAAGGAATTGAATCCCGCTCTGAAATGACTGTGCAGCAATCCAACAGAAAGGCAACCAGTCACAGCAAAGGGCAGCATGACACAGTCTTGGGTTAAAGTTGCAGTGTTCAGCCACAGAACACCAACATTATCGTCCATGATGACAACATGTAAGGTCCTGAACATTCAGTGGGTATTTTCCATTGATTTCAGGAGAGTTGGGATTTTAGCTGAGAGCTGTAGCTTCACACAAAGCAATTGTCTCTCTTTAAAGGTACAGCATATCTCAAAGAAAGGGTTGTTACCTCGCAGAAAAAACACTGAAAGGGTTTTTTTCAGGTTACCTAATAAAATCTCTACCCAGAACAGGCCCAATTAAATCAGGTTGCCCAGGGTCTTGTCCATTAAAACACTGAATGTTTCCAAAGGTGGAAACTTCCTAATCAGTCTGGACAACATGTTTCAGAGTTTATCTAGCCTCATATTAAAAAAAAAAAAAAATTCAAGGTGTCAGATCAAAATTTTCAGCCTCCAGAAGCTATCCTCACCAGCAGCACCAGCACACCAGAGGTTCCTACAAGTAGATACAGCTTCTAGAAAATGTCTCTTGGTGTTCAAGCCTGAAGCCACTGGGACAACTGCTAGTTAGTTTTCTGGAATATCAACCTCCTGTAGATGCTGAAAAGCTTTGGTACAGAAATTTTTCAGCTTTCTGCAGCATTCTGTGAGAGCTCTGTGGTTCTCATGAAAGCTATGATAAACACTGCTATGGGTCTTTTGTAAACTGAGTTTTATCTGTGCACCTGGGATCTGTTTTTCAGAGTTGTTATGGTACACAGTAAAATAATATTTTAAAGTAAGTGTTGTGAGCTTTAGCCAATGGGACAGGGGGTGGCTGGTCCAAGATCCAATAACCTCCTGTCATCTTTAAAAACCAAGTTATATAAACCCAATTATAATTAATTAAATAACTACTTTCTTCCTGAACTTGGATTGTGTCGTTACTTGCCATTCTCGGTACTTAACAGCGACAACCTCCAAATGACTCAGTTAATAATGAGGAATAGGAAATTAAAGTTGGTATTCATGATGCTGGAAAATTCTTTCGTGTTCTCATAGTATATTTTTATCCTTTATGATAAAGTTAGAGTGAAAATTTTGCAACTCAATGAAAAAGAAACAACAACCTCTTTTGAAAACTGCTACTATTTTTTTCTCCCTCATTTTATCACAGCCATGATTTCTGAGAGAGTCAGATGAATTTATAAAGTTAAAAATATTTAAATATTTAGAGCAAACTACCACTGTTTCTATGTGCCTTCCAGAACAGAAATCCCAGAACATGAATGTTCTCACTGCATAAAGAAACTTTTTCATCGTTCATGTTGTTCAGTTGATGCCTTATATATGACATCTGGGGAAAATCCATTCTGCCTGACACTGGCTGGATCAAATGTCTCCTGAAATCATTCGGTAATGATATGTACATAGAAGTATGATTGTATTTAAAGGTAAAACCTTGGAGACAGGGAAGACTATTCAAAAAGCCTTTTAAGGATTTCCTAAGTCAGGAATATTTTTAGGTGCTCATTGAAAGGCCAAAAGGGATAATTTTGTCCTCCAACATGATTTGCTGCAGAACAGCTCTGAAAACAGAGCCATTTATCTGTTTTGGTGTGACATCGTACTGAACTAAAAATCTCTGCTGAGAACTAGAGTTCCTTAGCTGAATCACCATTTTCCATTTATGCATACAAACAGTGTCTGCAGCAGTGCCTGCTCCCAGCTACCCAGCTCAGATTGTGAGAAGTGTGAGCTAGATTTTCTGTGAAAATAGCAATGCAAACAGACCATAAAAAACCTTTCCTTTCTTATGTCACATTGAAATGCGTGGGATTGTGGTTGGGAAAAGTAGAGCTGATGGCTGGCAGGCCACTATATCTATCACAAAATTAAAGAAAGAGCAAGTACTTTGCAGAGTTTGCTAATTCCCTTGGTACTGTTTCATTTTTTAAAAATAAATGAGAACAATACTTGGCACACTGCTAAAATATTAATAGCATTTGAAGAGTGAAAAAACCCCCCACCACAGTCCTAAATCACTATATAGAAATTTTCTTGTTAAGAGTGTCTAAAATATGGGGAGAGAAGATCAAGAACATCCTATTTGCCCACTGAGGCAACACATCTCCTGTTTGCTTGAGCGCGCAGATTGTTTGCTGTGTACCCAAGACACACAATAGAAAACTGTGCCATTACAGCTCATTAGTGAATTGACAAGGAAGTCAATATTGTAATTTGCCCATCTTTCAGTGAATTAATCTCATATGATTACAGCACTGTCTCCCACAGTTTTGACCCCATCATAACCCTTGCTGGGAGAACACTGACACTGGAATCTTAAAAAGCTTTTGCCAGCATATGATTTAGTTGTAGGACAAGGAAGTTATATATTCTAGTGCTACAAAAGCTGACTTCCAGATTGTGTGCACTGTTCTGCTTTCTAATTTGTACTTCCTGCATGGATGAAAGCACCTGGCTTTCAGTCTCAGATCTCCCAGTCTACCTATGAGTGCACAAAGGGAAGAGCAATGCCAGCCCTGGAGCACCTTTTTGCTGTAGTACATGATTAGGTGGAAACCAAGTAATGTCTGACAGCCTATTTTTATCATTCTTTTGACAGACTGGGGAAACATCTACCTTAGCTATGGAGCCTTCAGAAGAATTCAATTCCTCCTGAGTCAATTCTCTGTTTTTCAGTAACTCGGGACAAAACCATAATAAAATTTCAAGGACTCAGTGTACAAAAACCATATTAACAATAGAATGGTATATAACACTGGTATAACTTGATGACATCAACAGAGTAACAAGAATCAATGACAATAGGGCAAGACTCACTGTTGATTGAACAGAAGGTACTGACTTGCGAAGCACAAAAAATTTACTGTCAGTGCTCAGAAAGTGCTTGGAGGCTATTCAATAATTTGAAGAAAATAAATTTCATGAATAAGTTTAAAGTGGTGTAAAGATCTTAGCATAGATTTACAACTATTGATTAAGGTATCGTTCTTCTTGAAATCAACTTACTGGTAATTTATGCATAGTGTATGTCAAAATGAAAATTTACATTTAGAAAGACAGAATGTTTTGTAACAATCAAATAAATAGGCTCTCCATATGGCCAAGAATCCATGGAAAAAATTAAAAAACCCTTTTATTTTCTATAGATGTATCTACTCTTATTAAGGATGAAGAAATGATAGCCTGTGAGGAAAAGAAGAAAGAAACAGTACCTGCAAAAAATCAAAAAGATAAATCTCAAGGCTCAAAACAGATTTTTTCTTCCTATGCATCTAATTCTGGACAAAATGAAATGGCATTTAATTCCTTTTTTTCTTTTTTTGTATTTAATAATAATTACTCCTGAGATATCTTTACATTATGTTGTAATCTCAGAGATGTGCATAGCATGAACAGGCATGAACTGTGCAGAATTTTGCTGTGCTTCTCTAGTCATGTTGGAGGGCTCCTCATGAACTCTGAATCTAGGCAAGCCTAAATTTAAAGGAAGAACTAAATTTTTATTTCTCCTTTTCCTCTGATTTCCTTTAAAAGAGTGGAGATTCTACCTGTATTCTTGAGAATGTAATGCTGGTGATAGAATTATCATTTTGCAATGGATTCCCCACAAATGAACTTTTGTGTCATGTGCAACTGCACTTAAAATTAAAATGGGCACAGGAGTGTCCAAAATGACTTCATACTCAAGAAACTAAGATACTGTGCTATGCATTTCTTCCTAATGGTAGAAAAGGTAGCTGAGAAAGGAGGAAAAAATTTAAGGTATTTTTTTTTCCTATGGTTCCACTGCAGCCTGCACTCATTTGAGATCATAGTTTGTGAGCTGAGACCTTGTTCACCTTAATGGTAAAAAGTAGATGCAGAAAGGAATATTTTCCATAGGGTCTACTCCTAACACAAACATAAACATGAACAAGTCCTTACTCTTTGGCTGGTGGATCAAAAATTGCATCCTAATAGAGACCAGCTAGAAATATACATTACACTGCCAAATTGCACAAGCATATTGAAGCACTATAAAAAAAAAATAACAGTCTTCATAATTTTTGAGATAGCTCCAATACAGAGAGAACAAATCAACTGCTGCTGAAAGTAGGTCTATGTATTCCTAATTTGGTTAGGATTAAAAAAAAAATGAAACCTTTTCTACTTAAAAATTTAAACTTTTCATGACCAAACTGAAAATCTGAGCCTAACCTAGTTCTCTTATTAATACAAGATAACAGTCGTCAGTGATGTTTAGAAGCAGGAAACATACTTCGGGAAATATTTTTGTCTTACTTGAAGAATTTCCTCTTAACCTACAAAATTCTCGTGATTGTGAAATGTTGGAAAAAAATATAAATTATGTTTGACAGCAAGGGCATAAAGAAGGCATATAATCATGCAGCATGTTATTTTTTTTTAAATATAGATATTCCAGAAATAGGCATCTGAACTTTTACTCACTCAGTGTGTGGACCCCAAATTCAGCAAAATATGTTTGTGTTGTAACCCATGTGTGGTTAAAAGTTATCATTTTTCTGACCTTTGCTGGGCAGATTGCAACTATGTGGCAATTTGCTCCAATGTATTTGCCCACAGAAAACAACGAGAGGTGGTATAATACAAATTGTGCAATGTTCTCTAAGGACAGGCACAATCACTACAACAATAATGATGAATAGCAGAACATTGCATTAACTGAATGCATTTTACCTGTTTATGCTGAATCATGGTAACCATGGTACAGAGAACAACATAACCACATTTCCCTTCTTTTTGAACTGCTCTAGGAAGATAAATATGTAAAAAAAAAAAAAACCCAAAGCAAAACAAACAAAAAGAAAATAATTGCATGGTATTAACAAATAAAATGCCAGTTCTTTGACAGGAAAACATCACTGCTAAATATGAAAGTGTTAAGGTTCAATAACACAAAAGAAGGCTTTTATACTTGAACTATAAACATCTGTCTGATTTCCCTTAGCTTTGACCACTGCCAAGTGTTTCTGAAACTAAGTCCTCAGTAAACTGTCTTTCTGAGCTACTTGAGCAAAGACAAAACAATAACTTAATGACAGTGTAAGTTTTTTTACAATTCTGAGAGCAAGCAGCATCAATAAGGAAAGAAAAGGGACTGGTTCCTGCTGCAACATGTGCTATCTCTAGTAAAAAAAAGATTTAGCTCTAGTAATAAAAGGATTAATTACTAATTATCCTCCAAGTTCGGATGAATACACATGTGCTGCTGTGGTCAAATAGATGCAGAGGGCTGCTGTGCTCTCACTCTCTGGAAATGCTTGGGACACCAAACTGGCTCATAGTTTCTCCCGATGCTCTGCCCTAGGTCTATTCCATCAGCCTGGAAGCAAAGTTGTGCATCACTGGTCTGAGGGGTCTGCTGCAGAATGTTGCCTGCCAAGCACATTTGATCCTTTACATTTCCCTTTTTATATTCCAATACAAATTGTAAAACACTGAAAAAAAAAAAAAAGCTATGAGGCTCGGTGCTCTTTAATACTGGGATTTAGGAATGAGCTGATCCGTCATGAATTTTAATACATTTCTTACTTGTTTATGGATACTAGGCTATAGCTCATGGCCATCAACAACCAGAAACTGTCAGCATGCTACCATGCATGATCCGTCTGTGCGAGAAGAGATGAACTCTGGTCTTTACTGCATTAGCCTATTTTTTTATTCAGCGTGGTGTTCTTAAGGAAGCCTGAATGCACTGTTTGTTTTTGTTTGATATTGCTCTGTATACAAAATCAGTCAGAGTTTCATTTTCGTATGCGTTCATCACTGATTTTATTGTATGTATATATTAGAGGCAGAAAACAGTCAAGCTTAAACATGTTTGAAATGTTTATTAAAGTTGTATAACTGGTCATGCTCTTGGTATTAGTTCTTATGAAAGAATCCTACATTCATATAATTAGCCATATGGCTCAAGTAACATTTGGAAGGAAGAGACATTCGTGTGTAATATTTAATGGAGATCTTTTCTAGCATTTGTGTGAAGATCCTGTGTTGTTCTAGGGAGTACATTGCCACATAAACCTACACACACAGGCACAAACTGAAGGAAACACAAGCTAAAGAAAAGTAAATCTTTCGACTTTCTTCTAAACCACGTGGTTCTCTGAATGAAGAAAAAAAGTAAATGTAGCTGAAATTTTTAATTCTAGGTACTGCAGTGTTGAACATGAAGGATACTGTGCTAAAATTGGAAACCAACCAAGATTTTAGGCTTCTAGGAAAAAAAAAGTACCAAAATGAAGGCAGCAATACATTTCCAGAGAACAGGCAGTTTGCCATCTGAATCACTCTTGAAGAATGTGGTTACACATTCTGTTTTCCTGAGTAGAGAAGCTGGCTCAATAAATTTCTCTCTTTCACTACAGTGAGTGATCCAGACCTGATTTTCACCCTCTACCACACCAAAGCACACTCTTCACCCATCCACGATGAGTGAACTGCAGAATACTGATGGGAGTGAGAACTAGTGTGGACTTTCCCTGCAAATAAAATGTATTGTGAAACTACAAACTTATTTTCAGCTTGATCATGCCAATAAGATTTGGTGTGGCTGTGTGATACAAACCACAGATCTAGCCTGATTCACCTGCCTAAAGATGTTAAAGAGTGAAACAGCAACAGGACAGGGTTATCACCTAAGGGACTGCAGTTGTATCTACAGACAAGAAACATTATTTCTGTGCAGTTCTTGCATTTCCATTTCTGAGGACCTAGACTGAAATTCTGTGAATGCCTTAGTTTCTGGTTTTAACAACACAGTCAATCCAGTGTTAATTTTGCAAGGGCCAAACTGAAATATTGTATCCATATATGCAAGGGTCAGCCAGGTATAACTTAATTGAAAAAAAAATCACCGATTAACATTTTATTGTCACATATTTCTGCTGTGAATAATCTGCTAAATGAGTGGTACTGCTGCTTTAAGTGGTTCAGGTGGGATCCAGCTCACCTCTCCTAACAGTCTTCCCTCTCTTATCTTTTTAATCAGTGGAGAGATAAGGCCATTCAAAGAAGTTGCCCATTTAATCAAACTTTAAATGTAATTTACAGTGAGATTTGCACACAACGACCATTGCTCCAATGACAGCCTAGGGCAGAAACCTCAGGTGCAGGCATCTACATTATAGGTATCTTTTCCATTACAGCCTACTTGCACTGGAAGTTTCATGATATGAATTGAAACATTCTCATTTACAATTCTCCTTTAACAATCCCAGGTTGATTTAGTTTAAGAATTCCAGTTTTGGTCCAGAATTGTAGATTGGTAACTTGATTGCCAGGCCAAATAAGGCCTTTTTTTTTTTTTTTTAATAGGGGATTTTGAGTTTGAAATAAAATCATTAAAAAAATAAAACTCACTGTGTTTTTCAAATTTGAAAAGTGAGATTTGTGGAACCATTATGAATTTTCCTAAATTTTTTTTTTCTAAGCATAGGGCCAATTTGACAAGTACTTTCTACTGCTCTGAAACAGCATTTTCAGAAAAATAAGCCATCCTGTTGATAAAAACCAAACTACAACCCCAGAAACAAACAGGCCATCCTCCTTCTCTCACCTCTTCATGAAAAATGTTTATCTAGTTACATCACAACACATGCAATGATAATATACTTATAGAAAAAAAGTTTCCCTTGGCTTTATAGTTCTTACATGACCCAAATAATTTCAGTGCGTATGTCTAGATACAGTTACTAAGCAGGCAGTTATTTAATTGAAAGATTTGGAATTATTTGATTTCCAAATGTTAATGGATGATTAAAGGCCATTATTCTTTTTCTCTGGATTATTTAAGTTCATAGGTATCTGTTTATTGATTTCTTTCGCATTTATTGGGTGCTTCTATTGCTTGCCTCCAGGCACACTCAGAATAAAAAATCTGATAGTTTAATTTTTTATTACTTTCATTAAAACAATCTAGTGATAGCTATATCAGGTCTGGTATTTTGGACAGCTTTGATGTCACATCTGAATATATCTGGAAAGAAAATCATTAAGATCAAAGCACTGAGCTAATCAATTTTCATTACGTACAGGGAGATTTGAACAGAAAACAGAAGTCACTAGCATTACTTTGCCAAACCACATCCAAATTAGCAACACACAAAAACTCTTCCCACCAGGTTTTCACCCAAATACATTCATGGTGAAAGCTCTACACAAATTATTCCTACCTGTAACCTCAGAGAAGCTTCTAAAAGCAGTACCTGAAACTCCAGTAATTTAGAAAGTCTTTCACCTTAGCCAATTTTGGGGTTAGCTCAGCAGACACAGCTGCTGCTACATCAAGACAAAGTGCCATCCCTCGTGGCTACCCATCCTGTACTCTATGGCACAGGCTGCCTCCAGCCCCTGAAAGTAAAGAGGGGAATCATTGCAATTTGCAGGGACCACTCTAAGCTCGCAGTAGGTGGTAAACTATGGCTGCTGCTGTAGTTGTGGACTAAAAATTTAACTGCATAGTCTGAATATCAACTGATAAGGAAAAACTTGGGATTGAGTGGACACTTGAGATGTACGCTTTGGAGCAGCTACTGCTTTTCTTGTTTTCTCCCTGCTTAGCAATCTCAGCTGAGACTTGAAAATCTGCATCACAAGAAATCACAGCCTTCAAAGCCCACTGAGCTCAGAAAGTAGACCCACCAAAAGATCTTGTTGCACATTATGGGTCACCTCACTTTACTTGTGTCACTTGTAAAATTGTAGCTTTCCTTCCTAAAAACAATTATCAAAGTTGTCCTAGAAAATACCGGTTTGAGGTCCGTAATTGCTATATTTTTAAGGCCATAGGTGAACCACGATTTATTTGCTCATTGGATTCTTTTTTTTCACTTTTTTTCCTCTCTGAGTTCACAAAAAGAAGGGCAAATTGATAAATGAGACTGATGAAACTGTTATCTGGGAGTCTTATTTATGTGAATTTTCTCACATCTGTACTTTCACTATGATAATGCATGTCCATACTGGTCTGTTCAAGTGAAGCATGAATAATAATGAATAGTAGCTGAAGCATGTGCCAATTTGTGTACATCATATCACAGAGCTACAGAACCAAGGTAGATCCTGGCATGAACAGGAGGAGAGGTGCAGAGTTTTTTAGTGTGGTGCAAACGTCCGTGTGTTTCTAAACTAAATAGCATGTTTCCAATCATTTTGATGTGACCAATAAAATTTTATGAAATGCCTTTGGAAAAGGATCAGAATTTTAGTTTGAGAGTTTCTTTCTAAAACTGTAAAGGCACATCAAAATATCAGCTTGTATTTATTTACATACAAGAATAAAAGTCAGTGTATTTTTGCTCACAATGACAGTTTCCACAAAAGATGTCACATTTATATGGGACAGAAATGAAGACTGTGTTGGAGAGGAAGAAAGGTAAAGGACACAATCAGGTTGTCACTACCTGTGTCTCCCTTCAAATGGGAGTCCTTTTATGGGATTATCATGTATAAAGCTGAGTACAGGAATAACAGCAGAAGGTCACAGAAGTTAATGCATTGAGTTCCCAGAGCTTCCATTGTAGCAGTGTTGAGAAAATATGTCTATAATTTCCCCATCTCTTCCTACAGGCTTGCTTCAGTGGACCCAATGTGAAAGCAGCAGCTAGCTCAGATCATTTCAGCAACACAGGATATCCCTTTCCATAGAATCATAGAATGGGTAAGGCCGGAAGGGACCACAAGGGGTCATCTGTTCCAGCCTCCCTGCTCAAGCAGGGGCATCCTAGAGCACATGGCACAGGATTGTGTCCAGACAATTCTTGAAGACCTCCGGTGGGGGAGACTCCACAACCTCTCTGGGCAATCTGTGCCAGTGTTCAGTCACATGCACAGTAAAAAGTTCTTCCTCATATTCAGGTGGAACTTCCTGTGCATCAGTTTCTGCCCATTGCCTCTTGTCTTATTGCTTGGCACCACCGAGAAGAGCCTGGTCCATCTACTTGGCACCCTCCCTTTAGATACTCATACACACTGACAAGTCCCCTCTCAGACATCTCTTCTCGAGGCTCAACAGGCCCAGCTCCCTCAGCCTCTTCTCACAAGAGAGATGCTCCTGTCCCTCAATCATCTTTATAGCCTCTTCTGGACCTGCCTCAGGAGCTCCATGTCTCTCTCATCCTGAGGAGCCTAGAACTGGACACAACACCCCAGATGTGGCCTCACCAGGGCTGAGTAGAGGGGCAGGATCACCTCCCTCAACCTACTGGCAATGCTCTTCCTGATGCACCCCGGGATACTACTGGAATTCTTTGTCCCCAGAGCACACTGCTGCTTCATGGACAACTTGCTGTCCAAGAGGATCCCCAGGTCCTTCCCTGTAGAGCTGCTTTCCATCAGTTTGGTCCCCAGCCCCAACCCCCTTTTGAAGGCTCCTGCTCCCTGTTTGAAAGCACTGCAATCACACAATCTAAAGTGCCAATCTGATATAATCCCTGCTCACTCTATGCTGTTTGTAGAGGATGATGACAGGTTAATTTTATGTCAGCAGACCTCATGCCAGACTAGGGGTTTCTGCTTTATTCCAGATCAGTTATTGTTTATCCTCCCAGCAGGTATAAAAGCATAAAGCTGAAATAAATGCCATGACACATGTTCTGGTTCACTCAGCAGATACATGAGGAAGGGGATCAGACATGTCCTCCTGCAATCTGGCAATGCAAAGGCTTGATACTAATCATCATGGACTTGTGGTCTTGGAGGCATCAGGACGGGTGTGCCTGGCCCCACAGCGAAAGCTGGAGAAAGGTGATTCTGTGGAATAAAATCACCCAGGTGTTGAAGCTTAAGGTCTCACATTTGAAATGTGTGTGTATCTAAGCAGCACACAGAGCAAAATAGGAATTGCTGAATAATGCCACAAGTTTCAAAATAAAGGTGCTTTATCATGGGTTTAAAAGACCTGTCCCTTCCTAATGCAAGTACTCACTCATTGGATTATTCAGAAACAGGTCTGGGGAGTGCAGAGAAACTCTCTGCTGTGCCAACACAGCGTTCAAACTTTGAGAAATATTTAAAAGTATTGACAGAGATTGCCCTCTGCTTTCCCTCCTGTGTGATGATCTCTCTCTTTATAAAAAAACCTTGCCAACATGTTTTTCCAAGTTAGAAAACAAATTCTAAAAACTACTACGAAGGCATTTGGGAAATCAGATCCTGAGACAGTCAGAATCCAGCTATACAGCTGAGTTGTAATGAAAAATGTGTATTTCTGCATATTCAAAAATATTCTTCAAGGGAACCTCTAGGGTGCATATACTCAAAACTATGATGGAGTCGGACATGGTGATACTCTTCCAATGAACCTCATGGGTCTCCTCCCACTCTTTATCACCATTCATAACAGTACATGCATAGACAGAAAAAAATGGTTTAAACCTGTTGCTCTTTTGTGCAAAATGTCAAGGTCATCAGCATTTTCTAGTGAAGACCATGAACACATTGTGGTCATATTGTTTAGGGACACCATCAATATTTATGAAAGCTTAGTTTTATCTGACTGTCTCATCCTACTATTTCAGCAAGTATTTAGAATTTGCCATTAGTAAAACTAGCTTACTGGTGCCTCCAGCAGGGCAATGGGAATTTACTAGCTTGTGTGCTTTGGATATCTTTTCAAGGTCTAATTTTTAATATTTTCATTATGCCAGTGAATCAAAATGATTTTTAATATTTATCCTGTTTTTTATTTTCTTCTCAAAATCATCTGCTAGCAATGATCATGTAATGGATTTTTGAAATTGTCAAAGTTGAATATCAATGTCAAATGTCCAATTCTGTAGCTTCCAAAATGATTTCCTCTGATGTTTTCTACCATGTAACTATTATCTGATAATTTATTTACAAGGATAAATAAAGGCACTTTGCTAAAATATGCTGTTTTACTAATAGTTAACATTTTCTGTTATTTGGTATTTTATAAAATGTTTCACCATTTTTACCCTCTCAGATATATTTTTAAGTTACCAGATATCCCAAAATTCTGTTTGTTTTATTATAGAATATATACAGTATTCAGCATTTTAAATAACAAGCAGTTCAAGTAACATATCAAATTACTTTAGAGTTCACTGAAAATAATAGTTGAATATTTGCCTATTTGTATACATGAAGAAATAAGTTACCATGTCATTTTAGCAGCATGATAAATTAGAAATCTTTTCCATCTTGAAATGCTAAATAACAAAGTGATTACTTGGCAGTTTTTCCCAATTTCTTTTTGTTCTGTGGAAGATTTTGTGCATAACTTTTTTTAAGCTTGACAGACTGCTGAAATATTTTAAAATGCAATTCTGTTCCTGAGCTTCTAAATAACAAAACAAAACAAAACAAATCAAAA
>VZTI01001107.1:1231737-1381220 GCA_013397865.1 Struthidea cinerea | reverse complement strand
AAAAAAAAAAAAAAAAAAAAAACAAAAACAAAAACAAAAAAAAAACCAAAAACCCACAAAATTCTCAAGGCTCATACCCACTGTGATTGTGTGTGGCATTGATTTTTTACTGATTATAGGCTGCAGTGAAATTTGAAAAATAAGAGTTATTCAGTTATTGATACGATGGTGTATTAATGCTTAGATGAACTTGTCGGGAAAAATTAAGGTTTGGCCATAAAATAATTTTAACTGCCAACTCTTGCTTCTTCAGGCTGCTCTGCACAGCTGCAACCTCTGCTCACGTGAAAATGTCTCCAGGTCTGTTTCTTCTATTCTTTAATATCAAATATAGGCTCACGTCTCATTTTATGCTTATGTTTCACCTCAGTAGCTTAACATTTTGCCAAACGTCAACTTCCCCAACAAAAACTCATAGCACATACATTCTCCTCATCAGAACACCAGATGTAACATCTGATCGTATACTGTTGATGCTCAGAGTTTTCAAAAAGGAGACTGATTATGGCAACAGTCCAAAAGGAAATGCCTAAAGTTGCATGCCTAGCTCTTTTCAGCTGATCTTCCCTACACCTGAATGTGGAGAGTCAGGGATTTGATGGATGGACTATTCAGTGGATTAGAAATTGGCTGGATAGATGCAACCAGGGCATTGCGGCCAATGGATCTGTGTCTAGGTGGAGGCACAGCTTGTGGACGGAAAGCTGGATGTGAACCAACAGTGTGCGCTTGCAGCCCAGAAAGTCAACTGCATCCTGGGCTGCATCAAAAGGAGCTTGGCCTGCAGGGCAAGGGAGAGGATTCTTCCCCCCTTCTCTACCCTCGTGAGACCCCACCTGGAGTGCTGTGTCCAGCTCAGGGGTCCTCAATACAAGAAAGACATAGATCTGTTTAAGTGGGTCCAGAGGAGGCCAAAAAGATGACCAGAGAGCTGGAGCACCTCTCCTACAAAGACAGCCTGAGAGAGCTGGGGTTGTTAAGCCTGGAGAAGACAAGGCTTCTGAGACCTTACAGCAGCCTTCCAGTACCTTAAGGGAGCTTATAAAAGGGAGGGAGAGGGAATTTTTATACAGGCAGATAGTGACAGGACAAGGGGCAATGGTTGTAAATTGAAAGGGGCAGGTTTAGATTAGATGTTGGAAGAAATTCTTTACTCTTTTGGTGCTGAGACACCTGAACAGGTCAGAGAAGTTGTGGATGCCCCATTCCATGAAGTGTTCAAGGCCAGGTTGGATGGGGCCCTGAGGATCCTGGTCTAGTGAATGGCATCTCTGCCCGTGGCAAGGTTGGAACTAGATGACCTTTGATGACCTTTCCAACAAAAACCTTTTTCTGATTCCATGATTCTAAAAAAATACCACATTATCTGAATGATAATTTTCAAATAATTTCAAAATTCTTTCAGACTGATATAAAAGAAGATGTGTTTGATAACAAGAATGTTGTTGCAAGCAGGCTATCATCTGTGCAATACGTATGAGTTGCTTCCCACAATATTTTGAAAGGTCTTTCCCAAAAGGACTTCTCCAACCTTTTGGGTAACTGCAACATTCTGCTTCTTGTCTTTTCCAGAAAACAGAAATAGAAAAAGCATAGGATGACCTATTTTGTTCCAAACATCTACTATTTGCTTACCACAGAGAAATACTGCTTAAAGAAATACAGAGAACATGATGCACATGCATGGCACACGAAATCATACAGGCACTTTGCAGCCACATGATCAGCTTCTTAACCTGATGGGCAACTACACCATACAATGAAAGATTAATTTTCTGCCTATATTACAGAATCACAGAATGTGCCGAGTTGGAAAGGACCCACAAGGGTCATTATGCCCAACTCCTGGCCCTGCCAGAGCACCATCCCAAAGAGACACACCATGTGTCCAAGAGCATTGTTCAAATGCTTCTTGAGCTCTGTCAGGCTTGGTGCTGTGACCACTTCCCTGGGGAGCCTGTTCCAGTGCCCAGCCACCCTCTGGGTGAAGAACCTTTTTCTAAAATCCAACCTAAAGCTCCCCTGACACAATTTCAGTCCATTCCCTCAGGTACTGCCACTGGTCACCACAGAGAAGAGATCAGTGTCTGTCCCTCCTCTGCCCCTCACGATGAAGTTGTAACCACAGTGAGGTCTCCCCTCGGTTTCCTCTCCTCCAGGCTGAACAGACCAAGTGACTTCAGGCACTCCTCATACGGCTTCCCCTCGAGGCTCTTCACCATCTTTGTTGCCCTCCTTTGGACACTCCCTAATAGTTTAGTATCTTTCTTATATTGTGGCGACCAAAGCTGCATTCAAGGTGAGGCCGAGCTAGTCCAAACCATCCAGTACAACAAAAGAGTTGGGAACACATGATCAGAGGAGAAGAAAGAGAAAGTCACATCTTTGACAGCAGGCTGTAGACAGATTATCTCACAGAATTTTTATGTACAAATTAACCAAGGTAAGTCTGCAAAGACACAGACCTCCTGCCTTTGATTATATCGTGTGTGCTTCATCAAAATGGCTAAAATTGAATTCCTGAGCTGTATGGAAACCAAGGAATTGAATGTACTCCTCACAGTAAAGGGAGATTTGCATTCTAAACCTTTTGTAGTGTCAGTCACTTCTACTCAGTGAAGGGCAGAAAACAATTTCTAACAGCACAGAAAGTTTTTGAAATAGTTACTTGAGTGCTTTCTGGATCAAAGATGCATGATGAATTATCAGATAACTCTGCCCAACCATTTTTTCACAGAATTTGGCTTAAGAAAATTGTTTGATAATAGCTTGATGACACTTTGATCAAGAGTCTATTGTTAAATTGTTAAATTGATTGTTAAATCATTGACCAGATCTGAGCAGTGGAAGGTAAGAGCTTGTACACTCATCGACTTGAAATATAAAGAAATTATTTTTTTTAGGAAGATGAAAACCCATATGCTAATGCAGAAATGATTAAAGTATGATTTATCTCTGTAAAATTATATAGTAGATGTAGCTCTATGGAGTCTCAGTATTTTTATGTTAATGGAATCCATAGTACATTAGAAAATCCACAAGCAAAATGCTGGTTTTTCTTCTGTTATTGCTTCTAATCCATCCTTTCATAATCAAAATGGATTATTTGTATCTTCTCTATGATCTTTAGCAATATAGTAAGACTAGGCCAAATTCTGCTCTCAGAGACATCTTTACAACTTTAAACCTCAATCAAGCTGTAACTAACATTGTAGCTCATAATGTGATACTCCACTGTGAAAGGTGACACAGAGCTACACTGACCCAAGGAGAAGACAAGGAATAAATCGATGCCATGCTTCCAGAATGTTTATGGATGCATCACTTCTTTTTACAGAACAGTTTATTCCTATCCAGTTTTTGGATAGTTGGAGTAAGGAGGAGTGATTCAAGTCCGCTCTCTGATCCAACCTGGACCATTGCATGTAAGGGAGAGTTGATGATTTCCTGCTTCAATGACTAGTGCTTGAGCTGCTGCTCAGCAAGGCCAAGTAGTCAAGACAATGGGCTCACTTCTGCTTTACAACCTCCAAAGACAAGAAGATGATGATAGATCATTTTGCAAACACTTGGATCTGCACAAAAGAAGAAACTCAGGCATGTTTGCTATCCAAACCTAAGTGATATAAGAAGAAAGATAGTGGTATCAGTAAGTGAATGGCTATGATGCTAATCAGATAGAGGAAAATGATTGATGGATTAAAAATGTGACAGTTTTACAAAATTACATTACAGTGTGTAGGATCTTATGTTACGAAGAATGAGGCAAAAATGGTCCTGAAAAAAATTAGGTGTTAAGGCAACTGAGGAATCCCAACCTATTTTTCAAAAGATGTTCTTCCTTGTGCATGTGATTGTTCATCTTCTCTCCTTGTTCTTGATTTTGCAAGGATGAATGAACAACTCCACAAATTTGGAAGCAACTAAAAAAAAATCTACTTTACAGAACTATAAGTATTTGCAACTATTTTATATTTCTAGTTGGATATTTTGTGTTTTTTCTTTTTCTTTGCTATTTTTTTCCTTGTTATTTACACAGCCCTTTCCCATACACACATCCAGATCTAGATATTTGTCTATGCTTAAAGAGATTAAATAATGATAGGATTATCTGACTCCAGGCAAAATGTAAATTGTTTACAAATCTGGTTACTGAATGACAGTGAACGGAATTGGATTTATATTTTTTTAAAAATCAGAGGAGAGAAGGCAATTTCTCAAAGCACTGATGCTGATTCTCTGAACCATGTGCTGATTCTAACCTGCATACAGAACTGTTGAAATGAGCTGCTAATGTAGAACAAGGACAGCGTATGGCTTTGAATAAACTGCTGACGATAAACCGCGGTTGTGCAATGCCACTGTTCTTGGGCACCTAAGCAGATTAAAACATCTTGTTTTGACAGTTACATTGTGGTTATTTTTATACTTCTTTATCAGCAGGCTCATTTTTGTACCATGATTGACTACAGATTTTCTAGTTAGGTTGGTAGATTTAACCAGGAGTTTTAAAATAAAGATTTGCAACCATCTAACATTTCAGAGGCAGAGGAAATTCGATCACTTACACAATTTAATAGATAGCCTCATTCTGTAATTCTCCCTTTCTCTGTGGTTACTTTGAACACCATTATTCAGTGGGATGTTAAATGAATCTCAGCTACCCTGTGGATAACTGAATTGCTGTTTGAACGAGGAGACATTCTGTCTTTGAAAGAAAGCTCAAATTATCACTCAGATATGAAAACATGTCAGCACATTGATATTTTAGATTTAATGATACCAGTTCCATAGGATATGGATTGTGTAAGAGCCCCATAGGTTACCAGATAACAATTAACAGAATTCTGTCAGTGTTCTGCACCTGATAACAACATCCCCAAATGAAACCTCATGAGTTTTTGACAAATGAAGGTCAAGTCTTGAATTACCAGGCTCAGTTTTGGTTGCAACCACTCCAGTTCTTTGCAAAACTGTTTTACCTGCACTTACTGCCTCAAAGCAAATACAACACTAATTCTGTGTTGTCAAAAACAAAGGACTGAATTATTGATCAGACAACTCAAAATAGTGTGTTGATTTATACAAACACTTTTTGGAGACAAAAGAGCAGTTGGATCTGTAGGTGATATAAATGAAGAGTTGATACAAAGTTCCCTAGTGTGCCTAATTTACAAAAGATGAGTTGTAACAAGTGGCCACAAGTGGCCCTAGCTGTCAGGGGAGGTCCGTCCCAAGTTACAAACACCAGCAGAGCAAGAGGAAGCAGTTCAACTGAAGTTGTCTCTTCCATTTTTATTAAGGACGCCTTTTAAGGATTTTTTTTGGCTTCTTTAATGACAGTGGGGCTCAAAGAGCAAGTGAATAGCACAGGGTGACAATAGCACTGCTGCTTTCAGAAACATACTACTTTTTATATTTCCTTTGACCATAGGAGGCAGAAAAAATGTTCAATGATGCTTCTGCTCCCACAGGCTACATTTCAAAGTATAAGCTGAGAGAAAAGGTTCAAACCACAACTCCTTCCCATCTTGCTACATGCCTCAGTGCTTACTCTGGGAAACTGTGTGTGAGGGGTGTGTGCATTCAGTTTGGGTTACATCTGAATTGAAGATGAACTCTTCCTTTTTGATCTTCCTTCAAAAAACCTTTGTTTTATTTTATTTTTTTAAAATAACCTATTAGGAAATGATATTTCTGTGCTGGTAACAAATACAGCTTTTGGTAATCTGAACTTTCCTCCTCCCTGTTCTCAGGTACTAGCTTCCAAATCACAAAGCACATTCAGTCAGCGCATTCCCCTCTCAGCAAAGTTTCCCTGTGCTTACTACAGCTTTCCTAAATTCCTGCAGTCATTCAAACCTGAATACATTGCCTTCTGGTCATGGTACTTTCAGTACTGTTTCAGCTCTAAAAATGAACACATAAGAAATTTTTCATTGTGAATTTGTTTGCTGTAATGGTTCTTAAGTCACTGTTTTGTGTGTGGTGTGTAATGAGTTTTGCTGATGTATCAATGATGCAGAAGTTGGAGTTTTGTTTTAGAGTGCTGTTTCTGAGTTGTCTCCTTAATCTATCTTTCCTCTGGAGACCCCAGTTCCCTCAGCTATGAATGAAGCAGGAATTCACCAATCCTGCAAAGTAACCACAAATTAATTCTTGCCTTTGCCACATAGTTGGTCTACTTGCTGCAAAATTTAGATGTCTATCTACTGTCACGTGGATATTAAAGATTCTGCATAGCTACAAAAAGGAAGAACAAAGGTCCAGTTTTCAAGTGCTTTTAAATAAGTGACAACAAACATGTTTTCAAGCATGAAAAAGAATTAAGAAGCTAAATGTAGCGTAAAAGAGACAGTTAAAAGATTAAGCAATTAAATTTAAATGTCTTAAGGAAGTGTTTATAAACATTACCAGAGCTTTCAACTGCCAGATCAACAGTGGGGAAAATTATTCAAAATGTATATCTGAACCTGCAGCTCCCAGTATGAATTTCCCCTTTATATCTTATTGCTTTCAGCATAAAACACGAACAACAACAGTAAAGGCTGAAATCCATCTATTTTGGATCCATACATGGATCAATGATACGGTAGTATTTTATGGTGGGCAGCAGACACAAAATTTATAGATTATTTACATGTGTACTGTGTATTGTGCTCTTTAGTGGTGCTGTAAAATTATAGTAAACTATTTTTTTTCAGGTATTTTAAGGGTATGTAGAACAGAATAATGTTTCAAACATGCATCTAAGCTGATAACATAAATGTGTAAACAGCATTAGACTTGATTCACAAAATGTTCTAGAGAAGAAATGCAGGATAGTGTCTTTAAATGATAAAAAAAACTGAAATATTTTAATTTACTGGTAAATCTCCCAACTTTTACATTTCTATAAAATTGGACTAAAATATTAAAAGCTTAAAGAGAAATGCCAGGTAGAGGGACTTGTTAGTGGAGAGTGAGCACTGGAGTGCTCCCTCTCAGATTAAGATAACACTCAGTAGGGAATCTGTTTTGAATTGCTTAGGCTGAAGGAATAAATGCCAAGGGAAAGATAGAATGAATTCTTGCTAAACAAAGGTACAGCAAGTGTAGAACTTTAAGACCAGCATAATAAGCACAAGAACTAAGTGAGGATCACAAAGGGAAAGATTTAAAGAAGTGTGGGATGTAAAGAGAATAAGAAATTACTATCACATTGAAACATCCAAGCCAGTCCACTGTCTGAGTGTGGACTTTCAACAAAAATGAAAAGCATTTCTGAAAAAGCACAAGAAAAGAACTTCAATATAAGATTTAAAAGCATTGGGAATAAAATAATAAGCAGTGGTCAGACCTCATTAAAGAACCAAAAGAAAGAAAGAGTCAAGAGTAGTTACAAATGAGTGATTAATACTGGAAGAGTGTATAGAAAACAAAGGCTCACATATGAGAAATACAAATAGGAAAGAGTCCAGAAATACACACTGTAAATAGTTTTCAATGGAATATAATGTTTAATAGCAGGACAGAAATTTGTCACTGTGCCTATATTTTGAAGTTTGCAGTCTGAAGTGACCCTTCATTTCTGTGTGATGAAAATGATATGCTGATATATTTAGGAACCCAGATACCTGTGTTTTATAGGTGTCTACTTCCTTTGACTGTTCTCCACCAAACTGTTATCTTAGTATTATCAGCAGATTTTCCATAATATTCCATTGGCTCTATGTATGTATTGCCAATACGATTGAGACTACCAAAACAGATGTTTCATTGGCTTAGTTTGCCACTTGAAAAAAGACATCCATTGTATACCAATTTTCTTTCTGCTTTGAACTGTCTTACGTGAAAGACTGTTAAAACTACTGTTGTTCTGATTTTTGCCTTCTCTGATTTTTCACTGTATACCTATCTTTAGGATAATTCACACTGAAACCATACTAAGGTTACCCTTGCTGTCATAAAAACACCACAGAATTTTATTTTCCTTTCATTTCTGGGCAAGAGAATGGGGGAAACATTTCTGTAGCATTTCTGTGAGGTTGTTCTCACCTACCACATACAGGACAGGGGTAGGAATCACTTCAAATGTTTAAGTGACTTTGGGGTATGTGTACAGTGGGAGGTATTTTATGAAAAAAAAATTAAATTCTTCCACAATGCCTGCCCAAAATTGCTAGCACTGTGGTGTGCTAATTCAATTTTGTGTGCTATTTTGAGAAATTTCATGGATGCATAAATGCTTCATACAGCTCTACTCAAATATATACTGTAAGGGACAGAAAAAAACTTTCTTACAGAAAATAAATACCCGTATTCACCTTAAGACATTAGAAAAATGAAGTTTTTCTAATGTCTGGTTATAATAAACTTCTTCCTTATACCATGAAAAATATAATCAGGTGCAGCAGTGTGAGCTTTCCCTTTCACTTGAGTTGAGGCTAATTATAAGAGATGCTAAGCCATACTGCCAGGCAGACAGATTAGGGATGTCTTTTTTTTCTTTTCCCACGGTTTTCTTAATTTTCCTCTGCTTTCCAAGAACTGAACACTGGTCCCAATTAGTGGCAATAAAATCAGTCTTTATGTTAAAAGATTTTTTATGTTATCAAGTGCACTTGGAAAGGAAACAAGAGCTTTTGTCTCTTCCATTCTCCAAGGCTTTTCATACTTTTCTCCTTATAAAGAGCCCATCTCTGCTTTCTGGTCTAGTCTGCCTTCATTATTACCAGTGGTTCCCAGACTTACTTGCATCAAAAACTTCCTCTAAGAATGTCATAGGTCACAAATCTCTTTCAACCATTCCCACCTTGTATGGTGCATGTTTTCCTCTCTGCCTTCTCTTGAGTCAGTTATTGAGCAAGCACTGTGCCTAAGTATTTTTGTTTTTAAGGGGACCTTTACCATCACTGTTATTATGACAGTGCTTCTTTCTGGGTGTCTGGTCTCTACCAAATGTTGGTCTGTGTTACTGGAAAGCGACCATTCCTCCTTCTGCCATGCTGGCTGCAGAAATCCAGCTCCCCTCTAAGAGCAGCCTGGTCTGTGTACAGACTCTCAAGGCTTCGGAAGGAACTGTCTCTTGTGCACTCTCAGCCACAAAGCAGATTATTGAGAGGGTTAATATGCTTTATCTCCTGCTTTGAAAATCAGTATAGCTCATCTTGTGACAAACTTCTGAGGTTCAGCAAAGCTCCTCTGAGGTCAATTTAAACTTTACTGAAGTCAATGGAATAATGGTGGCAAGCAGTAGAATAAACTCAAAATAGGTTTATGAGAAGTAAAATGAATAAAAACAAGCATGAACAATTTGCCAGAGTGGATATGAGCGTCACACATAAAAACAAAAGAAGGGAAAATCCTGAAGTACAGGATTCAAGAAAAAATCAGAATCCTGAGCTGTAACAGAACTGAACAAGAAGCACTTGAAATTCAGTGGTGAAAGAGTAGAAGCATGAGTTAGTAGCAAAACAAGAAGATATATAAAGAATGAAGTTCAACATAAAGTCTTGTTTTCCTTTAGAAACTCTTTCTAGGCGAATAGATTCAAAAACCCAGCATACAGAATAATGAATAAAGGATTTAAATTTCCAGGGTCACACATTTAAACATAATTTAAGAGTATACTTCAATGGAATTTAAATCAATGTTCATGTGGAAAATTACTAACCCTTCCCTTCTTTTGTGTTGTAAAGTGAATTTATGAGCAGTATCTGAGAAACATAAAACCAAATACTTAATTTCAGTTTAACACATATATTTTGTGCAATGGAAGCAAATAGATCTGTCTCTGTACTAATTACGCAGAAAAATTGGAAGCTAATATCTCTTTCATTTACACGAAGATAGCATAGAAGTCATACAGTTTCCTAGTATTTTCAAAGTTAGAGCAATATCATTACTTTCTCCTTCAACAGTGTCCACTGAAAGAGCAGACAAAGACCCTGAAGGTGAAGATCATCTTAGGCCCTGTTTCACAGGAAGATTTAAGCAGCAGCTCTGCCCTTAACTTCATTGTGAGCCTTAGTAAATGTGGTAACCAAGCAAGTAAAAAGATGCTGCTTATTTTGTCCATTCACACCCTGAAGTCACTGTGGATTCTGAGAATAGAACTGTGGGGTTCTGATCTTAGGCACCTCTCAGAGACCTCCAAGCCACATTAGTTGGTCATCATCTGCATTCTGCTAGACTACAGTGATGGATCCTCTGTCCACCATTTTTAGCCTTTGCAGTAATGACGCATGGGCAAGGACCTTGCTCATCAGATGGAAAATGCAAAGCCGTTTATTGCGAAGTCAGAATTCCTTAAATACCAGCACCCAACAGGATATAACATCATATAAACAGGAAGGATGTTCACCACAGTGTCTGCCAATCACCTGGGGCATTGCACAGATTTTACCTATTATGGTAATAGGCAAACAATGCCCTATAAGGCCACAAACTACAATTAACACTTCTCATAGGCCCAGTCTGTCCATAAACACACAATCCTCTCTCAGTCCATCCCCGGTGACCTGGATGCACTCCCAGGGTCACCTCTGGGCCCAGGAAAGAGGCCCTCTCTCTGATCCTCAGGGCCTATCTCTCTACCACCACCTAGTGCACTCCAACAAGCCTTGACATACAACATTTGATTTTAGGGGAATTTCTCAAGCTGGATCCTGCTTCTCAAGAGACCAAAGTTCATGCATACCTTTGAATACTGAGATATTCAACTGACCATAAAAACAATTTCAATGACCATAAGTATATATAAGAATGATTTTCTGAACAACACTGTGGTGCTCATGAGCAAGGTCAATCCTCAAATAAAGAACTAAAACCGCTGGAATGTGTTCTTAAATGTACTGGTAAAAACTTCTCAGGAAATAACAAGTGAAAATCTACCTATGCTAAAGACCAGTATCAAAAGTCTCATAAAGATCTCATTTACTTATTTCTGTAAATAACTCATAAGGATAGTCTTTGAAATTCAATATATATGTCTTTATATAATATTTTTATCCAATATATTTTATATACTCAATAAATCAATACTAATACTTAATTGATTTTCAAAATGCAAATATATATAATGAAACTTGAATGAGAAGGGAAATAAAAGTTTGAAAATACTGAAAATTATGTCCAAGTATACACAGTGAGAAACAAAACTAAGCAAAGAAACTTTGGGCTACCTATGATCTTTTGAAGGATACGCATAATAAAGGTATTCTACACATCTGATTTTGCACTTGACTGTATTTGTGTGAAACCTGCAAGAGTTGGAGGACAGAGCCACCTGTGAGATATAGACCTGAGAGTGCAGTGCAGCTTGGGTAGCTTTTGTTCCCCTTATAGAAATCCTTTTCTTTACCCCTTGATAAAGCTGGCCAGTTCTGCTGACTATTGTGCGAGGCACTGATCACCACCTGCCCATCGTTTCCCAATCCTTTGACATTCATGTTCCTCAAGAAAGAGCTAAAAAGATCAGCCTCTGGGAAGCCTGCAATGCAAGAGCTGCAATTTGCTGGAGGCTTACAAAGGCCATTTCCAGTACCTGGCGTGTGTTCCAGTGGGGACAGGCAGAACTTCTCCCTGGTTTAGGGGAAGAAGGGGCCTCCCATACTGCAATACAGGAATGAGGATAGGTGCCTGTGTAATGCATTCATACAGTGATCTTAAATACATGCCATAACAAAATATACCTGATTTTGTTTTGTTTTTCACATTCCTATTTTTGCCACTGTGGTTTGACTTGAATTAAAATGTTTCTGTAGAGGAATTTACAGAGTGGTGTAAGTGGGTGGTACCCTGAACAGTAAGCCAGTTACTGCTCACAATTCCAAAGAACACAAGGTACCAACTGCTCCTTGATTGACTCACGTATGCTTCCAAATGAAGTCAATAGCAACTTTATCTCTTCAAGGGGAATAAACCATGCAAAAATTGTCAGAATTTGAGAAATAAATATGTATGTATTTATTTGGTGAATGTATTTCTTTGTTTTCAAAAAATAAAACACAAGATAATTTCACTTTTTACAAGCAAGGATAAAACAGAAAAAGTGCTTTATACCCACTCTGCATGCACTTTCACAGCACCTTACATCTGTAGAACTGTGTATAATCCTTCTGTGTAAAGAAAGTGAAAGACATCGCTTTGACTCTGCAGTGTTGTGTTTTCAAAGGCCCGTTCTGGAAGGTTTGCTTTACTTCAGCCAATTCAGTCACACTGTGCACAGAGCATGAGACTGTCAGCTGAGGAATGATAATAACTCTTTTCCCCCACAGGAGTCCAGAATACGCAGCCCTGTGCCAATAAGTAGCAGCTCCCAGAAAGACAGCATCCAAAGAAGGATAGCTGAACCCAGATTCCTTTGCATTTAAAGCACTCAGAACTGATGCATGGTGTGAGATGGCAATACTTTCAACCTCAGCTTTCCCTGTCATGCAAAGACATTTTTGTGTTTCTGGCTTTTCTCTCTTTTGCTCTGCATTTAATTGCCTGCTAAATATGCTTTTTTTTTCTGATGGAATTTCTTCTGTTTTTAAATGACTGAAAACCATGTAGCTGTAAAAGCCCCGGAATAACACATCAGCACAATAGCACAATATTCCATGGGCAGATGGTATGCTAGCCTGACCTTGTTTATCACTGGACCACATCCTGTGACAAGGTTTTTTTGTAATGACTGCAGCAGTCCCAGGCTTTCCAGGTATGACATTCCTCCCTTCTTATTCTGATTACACAACTGTCAGGTCAGAGGGGCATTTTTAACTGTTGCCTTAGTATTGTACTACCTAATTCTGCCGGACACCTTCAAACTTTTAAAATATAGATTTCAATCAGTGAAACGAGATATTTTTGGAAAAAAACCCACCACATTCTAATGAATGATACCACAATGTTGATATAGACCTTGAAAACAGCAGAACTTTTAATAAAAGGAAGATTTTTTTTTTTTATTATTCCTTTCAGTTTAATAAAGAATTTGTTTCAACTACCTGGCTATTTGGTTTTTATTTGAAATATATTTAGATTTTATTGTCCCAGAAATTTCAAGCCAACTCGATCTGCAGCATGTATAAACACATCTTTTTTGTACATTAAAAATAGAGAAAATACATTTTATATCACGTGCTTATGTTCTTTTTTCCACTGAAAAAAATAAGTAGAGGCATTATTCACTACATGTAACATTTTTTTTCCTGTTCAAACATCTTCAACTCAAACTACGCATACATTCCAAATTCAAATGACATATATCTTAATGTTTCTTCCTCTTAGATTTTTATTAGCTTTTTTGAGTGTCAGCCTCCTCCAAAATTCTACTAAAGAAGTAGAAGTTCCTACAGAAAGTAATTTCATTTCATAAAATAATAATAAAACTTAGGGAAAACAATATTTATCCTTCCTTCTACAAAAACTTCCTCTTCAGTTTGGCTAGACCAGATGCTGCCCTTTAAAAAGAGGGAAAGCTGAAGCTCAAAACCTGGCAGATCTTTGCACATGGTAAGGTCAGCAGAAATTTCAGCAGACTACACTCTTTATTTTGGCAATGCCTTGTGTGCAGACATGGCCTCAGCTGAAGTCAACACATCTGCACTTTAAAAACACAGTGTCATTTTTCATCCAGTCACTGGACTGTGTAAGTGATAGATTTTAAGTTTTGTGTCAATCCATAGCACTTTGTTTTGGCTTCAGAGTACAGATCCAACTCCCTAGAAACTGTGATACATGAAGATTCCCTCATCAACTTTCAGGCTGGAAATAATATGTAGAATATATTTGTTTGATAATAAAGGATGAGTCACAAAAGGTAACTCAAAAGATGACCTTAACAGACACTATTTTTGACAAATTTTGTCAGAAATGTTTCCTATATAATATTGGTATCAAATGCTGAAAAAATATATACGCAGAGCGGAGACATCTGAATTAACACAGTGGGGTGACAGAATGTTAAAATGCTTTTTCTATAAAATATCAGATTTTTGGGCTCCATTCTGCAGGTTCTCATCTTCAGCAGACACTCAGACTTCCCACAGACCAGAAAATCCTGCAGTTACAAGTCCCATCTTCAATCCCATGGCCCTGGTCACACTGTGATTATCCTTATACTCTCCTCTTAAGAAGGCACAGCAGAAAGCTGCACAAACAGAACTCCTCGCTTTCATCTGTAGAACCAAAGTATGACATGTTATTATCTGTTTATGCAATGCTACTTCTATTTTGGTTGCTTAGTTCCTCCTATGCTAGCATCCTGCTTTAATTTTTACTTATTTTGCTAATCTTTAGCTGCTCAGGCTGAAATTTCCCGTGCTGGAGATGTGTCTCAAAATAGAAAGTTTTAGGAAAAGAGATTTAACAGTTTCTGCACTGAGACTAGTAAAATTATTCAGCAATAGTTTTACTTAAGACCCTGTAATTCTTTCAGATTTTTCACCAGAAACTTTGATTTGATAGAAACTGCTATCTTGATATCTAATTCTTTACGTGACAATCATCCTTTCATGTAAAAATTATTTTCTCTGTAAAGAACGACATCCTTCACATAACTTATCCAGACTCAGTCGAGAACAGTTGTTAAATTATCCAGTAATTACATCCCTACTGAAGGCAGTTTGTGTCAAAAGGCACCTGTCTGCATCTGGACTGCAGATATGTTATCCTACAGACAGTATGTGCAGAATTTTACTGGACATACTGCTTGTAGGCATTATCTTGTGGTTTATATGTTTTTAATACAATGTGCAATTATGTGATCCTTAGGGTATTTTTTAAGGAGGAGTGGGGCCTGGGCAGTATCTCAAGTCCATTATATATGGCACTTGGAATATTGCTCGGATTGTGCAGAGTACAAAGCTGCTTAGTGGGGAAACATTGCCTCAGTAGCAGGCGTTGACTATGCAAGATGCAAGGTTTTGCAAGAAAATAAAGCAAACTTGGAAAACTCTATCGCATATCTGCTTCAGACTTCCTACATGATGAACAAACTCTCCCTCGAACTGCATGTTTCATAGCTGGCCATCAACTGTTCCTCATACCTGGTTGCCCTGCAAATACTTCAGGCTGTGATTTGCAGAGTAGATGACCATTTGTATGTGCAGGTAGCGTCAGGGAGAAAGCTGATCTTGAGTAGCAAAAACCTCTAATCGTTTTACCCCCAGTCCTGTCTTGTACCTAACACTTTTCAAGAAAAATGGTGGTTACAGAGAATTCTTAGTTGAGCTGGTTGAAAACTTCCCCAGAGAATATTAATGACAGAACATGAATGTAATGGTTTGCAAGAAAAGGCCAATTCCATCAAAACTATAACCAGGGACCAGGTTGCCTTGCCCTGCCTACAATTGTGAAGAATTTCTTCTAAAGTTTAAAACAATAAATTGGGGGAACTTGAATATAAACTAATATAAACAATACTGGAGCACAATCATATGTTACTGTGCTATAGAAAAAAAATCCTGTAACTCCGTAACTACATTTCACTGTAATCCAATCTTATATACAGTTTATTTGCAAATAAGATAATTGTTAAAGTCCTGTTTTTCTCCCATGATCTGCTTTTTTTTTAGGTGACATGTGGCAATAGGTTGCGCATTTCTTTACTGCATCTGATTTTTAAACTATTGCATCTCAAGTGGCAAGAATGTTCCCTTTTCTTGGCCCTACAGACTGCGCATTGGCCAACAGGCCCAGAAACATGTCACCTCCTTGAGACAGCTGAAGAAAGAAGGGTGTCAGGAACCACTCACACAGACTAATCTTCAATAAGTGTTCATGCAGGGCTGAACCAGGAGTCCCTTCAGGTCCCAGAGCAACAGGTAATGTTGGTTTCAATAACTGGGCCCATCTTCCATTTCCATATAAGAAAGCAAAAGATTTCTACCGGCCTTGCTGCAGGTATGATGAACTCCAGCATGCGCTCTACAAACAAAACACATAAACTCTTATATGGCTTTCACTGTTTTTCTTACCCGAAATGACTTGTAATAATAAATGACTCTTCTTTACCAACTCTTTGATTCAGAATAAAGTACACGGAAAGTTAGTCTTTTGTTAAAAGAAAGTTGTTACTAAAAATTGTTCAGCACTTGTTGAATAATCAATCATTAGAATATCTCCAAGTCAAATGTTACCATTCTGTGAAGGAATCTGCCTACAAGTCTTCCCAGTACATTAATACTTCCAGTTTACCCTTTTTTGTTGCAACACTAAATTAAATTAAAGATTTCGTTTATTTAAATTATGTTGTCATGCAGTAATTTGGGTTAGAACTATACAAAAAATAGCTTTTAAATGAAAGTAATAAAAAAACCCTGACATTGCTCAATCAGCCACTATCATGAAAGATAAGGTCAGGATCTTTCCCATGTCTATGTCTCAAGAGAACAAAAAAACCTACCACAACTGTAGTTTTAGAAATGTTTTGGTTACCAGGTATTCATGTTTGGTTTATATTTATGTTTGAATATTTGCATTTATATATATATACACACATGATATCCATGACCTCTAGAATACTCTTTTTTGAAATTGTGAGGTTTATCCCTCACATGGACATGAATATATATCTCAGTGTTTGGACTGCACTGAGAAAATTTTAAGGGAATATCTTTACCTCCATTCTTTTCCAGTGGTGTGAATGAATATTACAATAGTCCAGTGGTGTGAGGAAGGTGACAGTTCCCTAACTGTACACCTGACAGTACTTATGATTAAGCTAGTCCTGTTAAACAGTTCAGTCTGTCATAAAAAACAGCTCATCATTCTGAAGAGGTTATATGAAGTGTTTTATTAAACTGAACAGCAAAAAAATTGGATTATTCATCACACTGAACACCCAAAATGTGGGTTACAGCAAGCTCATATACATTTGGATGAAGCCATATTTTTTAAAAAACAAATTTATTTTTTTGTTTTGCTCTATCAAGAGACATTATATAGATTTACCAATTGCCATAGCATGTCTTCCAACTATATTTTACAATAAACAAACACACAATTGAGACCCCCACAGTAAACTATTTTATGCTTCGTTTTAAGTGGAGCTATTGGAATAGAAGATATTTTTGTTACGATAACTTACCTGTGGGACTGCAAACTGAATTTACTTTAACAATATGTCTTTAAAATGCTCTCTTACAATCTATCTGTATATTAGTCTAGCCAGAATGGATTTAGAGGACAAAAATTTGTGATTGTACGAACTCATGTCCTACCTATAATGCAAAAAATTGTTATTTGAGTATATAATATAATCTACATAACTAAAGACCAGACAAGCATTTTGCAAATCTAAAAAATATTTTATCAGTCATAAGACTTTATAGAGGAACTGAGTATTCAGAGGAACTTTGAATTCATTAACTGGGAGAAGGCATTATTTGCTTTTTATATAGCAGCTCAAAACCTTCCATTTGAATAGTCTTTAGGAAGAAATTCTTTACTGTGAGGGTGCTGAGACACTGGAACAGGCTGCCCAGAGAAGTTGTGGATGCCCCATTGTTGAGGATTTTTTGCAGGAGTACGGACACTGGGAAATGCACAACCCAGCTTTCGAAAAATGCACAGTCCAGCTTTCCCAGCATTGAAACAAGCTGAGTAAAGGATACACTATCTTTGATAACACCACGGAGGAAAGAGAAGAAACAACCCAAGGATATGAAATAAGGATGTATTGACCACAGCACAAAAGAAATATAGTTTAGGAATTGCTGAAACAATAAGTTAGTTTAGCAGTATGAAAAAACTATAGTCTAGGAACTGCTGAAACAATAATTTAGTTCATACGAGATTGATACATTATGCTGAACAAAAAGGATGTGAAAAGCTGAAATATGGTGGATAGTTGTCACAGCAAGTATCCAATCAGAAGTTTAGACGCAACATGGTAACAGTAGCAAGCACCCAATCATTATACTGCTTTTGACGGTACGATGTTCGAAACATTACGGAGTCAGAACTAAAATTGCTATATAAGTGTGTATTCTTCCAATAATAAATGGCTTCACATGATCATATTGATCGGTGTGTGATGTCCCATTATTGCATCCTCCGCTATACTGAAAGTGTTCAAGGCCAGGTTGGATGGGGTCCTCCACGGGCTGCATGGATATCTGCTCCAATGTGGTCTTCACCACAGACTGCAGGGGACTATTTGTTCCAGCATCTGGAGCACCTCCTGCCCCTCCTGCTCCACCGACCTTGGTGTACCCATTGAAGCTTTTCATACCTCAGCCGCGCCCTGCGCTGGGTGGTTGGATCCGGCTGGAACCGGCTGTGTCCGGCTGGGGCAGCCCGGCCTCCCCTCATGGAGTCCCCGCTGCTGAGCCCTTAGAGCCCACCCTCAATATAAAGCTCAACAAACAACTTGCATTATTTAAGTGTGAGGAGCCTAAGAAATAATAATTCAAACACTTCAGTTTACTTCTTTTCAGTAGAGTTCCATCAGTATATTTCAATTCCAATGTCTCTTGAACTAGACTGATTTGCTGTGGTTTTTTATTCAAATAAAACAACATGGTTTTACTGCACCATTTTTCTATTACTTACTAGAGCTTCAGGGCCTGAGAAAATTATGGTCTCTCCTAAGAACTGTAGCCTCTGTTACAAGTCAACAGATCATTTTTTATTATATGCTGCTCATTTTCATTTTATTCAGCCTAAACTCAGACTGCCCTCAGAGAAGACTATCTTTTCGATTTACTGTCCTGGGGAAAAAAATTAGGAGCCATTAGCATGAGTCCCTTTAGCAACACTTCTGGCTAAAACTGAGCTTGCTTGAAAGCAATCTCCATTTGTATGTATTCCTAAAACATTTTCACTGACTCATAAGGATCAGAGGCAGTTTTACTTTGGGCTATGAATGTAAGTAACAGCACTGAAGAGGAGCCACTGAACCCCCACACTCGCATATGAATTCTTTCTCTCTCCAGAGCACTTTGGTTCCAGGTTAAGATTGTGCCCAGATTGTGGGCATAGGGCATGAAAAGGGCTACCACCACCTGTTTGAGACTCAAGAAAAGCAATGAATTTATTGAAACAGGTTAGAAAATCTTTGCTGTGCTACTGATTTACCCAAAGTCTTCTCAAATTTGCAGCAGTGGGACGTTAGTCATACTGCCGATTTTTCTATTTCTTCAGTGCATTATAGTGGTTTTCAATCTTTTAAGGCTCTTCACTTTAACACAAGATGTTGAGAACATATTTAGATCAGGAGTGTGTGGAATAGATAATCTACAGGTTCCTTTTTTTTTTTATTGCAGATACCTGCTGTGGAAGTTAGTTAGCTCATGTAATCCCTATTCTTCTGTTGAATCCTTAAGAGAGGCATCATCAACTGAAAGCATCTTCTGTTCACTTCCCTCTGCTGTAGTGCTACTCGGCAGTTGTCCCAACACTGACTGATTCAGGGGTCTGGGAGCCAGGTAAGACAGAAAACAAAATTATGTTGTCTGCCTCAAGTGCACAATCCCAAGATCAGTAAATTTTTTAAGGGAAATACAAGGAAAAAGTTTTCTATTGATTACATTCAGAGCCACAATTCTGCGTTCTTTGCTTCCAGTCAGATTTTCCATATGATTGCCTTATACTATTTTGAAAAGAACATGTATAATGCACTTACAATGGTCGTCAGAATGGTTAAGGGTTGTTTTCCTCTTAAGCCACTATTTTGAAGCCTTTATAAATGGAAAATTATTACTTGCTTGGATGACCTTTCTTGAGGCACGTTTTCAATGCCAAGGTTATTTCTTTTCCTTGACTGAGAAAAGTTTTGATAAAATTAAATGTTTCTGGTTTAGAACTATCTGAATGGGAAAAATGACAGTTTCATGCTTTGGAAAAAATGTTGAGATGCTTATTTACACTAAGTACTGTGAAATGACTTAATTTTATCTTCAAATTTGTCACTCACAGAAAAGAAATTACATTTTAAAGGAAAGCTGTTTAAGGAAAAATCCTTTTTGCTTGATAACAGCTTAAAGAGCAAGATGGAACAGGTCCCTCAGTTTCTAAAAGAAACCAGATATACTTTATTGACATTAAATGAATGTGCATATATATGCCTTAAGATAAGTTCTTTATATTATATATTGGTTTGTTGTCAATTTTTCTGTTGTATACCTTTACAGCTACTCATTATATAGAAGGCAGAGCCAATAAGAAAAAATAAATGGTTTTGATGTTATCTTATTTTTCTTCTTATAATAACTTGCCTTTTGTTGGATGTAACTATACTATGCCTAAAACACTCACGTTGAAAATGCCTGACCCATCCCCAGAACGTAATCTTGTTCCTGTCCTAAACAGTGACAATTACGATCATTTAATTATGTAGTATACCTTATTACAACTGTTACAACAAATTAATAAAGCTATCAATTGCAACAGCTATCTCTGTTCTAGCATTTCCTAGTTTCTGAGTTTTCTGCTTTGTAGTTCTATCATTCTTCTACAAATCTGCTACGTTTTTTGCTTAATCTGACTAGACATTAGAATTGCAAAGCTGCTATAAATTCTCTTTAAATTGCTTTTTTGCATAGTACTTTTTAGTTCATAGAGGTCCCTGGTGTATACAAAACCTGAAAATGTAGCCTGGAACCATGTGGTAAGTTACTTCAGCTAAAAGTTCTCATATTGGAAGTATGTGATAAAAATAACAGTAAGATTAGAAATGGTTTGGGTAATATAGTTTTAACATCTCAGCTTTGCATTTCTTATACATGCACTAAGCATCTCATCTTTCCCTGTTTGAAGATCCTAATTCCACTTTGTATGATCAACCTACATCACACTTTTTTCAAGCTTCCTATTTTTAATGGAATAATATCTTAATCCTGCCTGAATTCTTCAAAGTTATTTCTTCTCTTTAAAATTCCTTTCAAATTATGCATTTTCCAATCTCTGCCACACAGTCATATCTTTCTATCTGAACTTACTTTCAAGTGACAAAAACATGTAACTGAAATTCCATCCCATTAAAGTCAATGGAATACTTGCCATTGCTATCAGTGACCACACGGGATTCATCTGTAATGCATGCAAAGGAAAAATAAACAACTTCATGAGACTCTTGGAAGCCTTCTTCCATTTTGCATAATGTCACCTATCTCCATGCCAAGCCACGTCTCATTTACCAAAATAAGACTAGCACAGTTTTAGCACTAAGTATATAATGGATTTCAAGTTTCAGAGAAGCAGTGTTGCTTAATTCTGCCAGTAAAGTACCTAATCCATCTGCTACACATTTTATAAAGATATGAAATGACTGTTCCATGCCTACCACATGTTCCTTACAAATATATAATTCCACATTTAAATGCAAAACTTCAGTGAGAGAAAAACAAGTTCAGACTTTGGTTTTGATCACTCAGATTTTTTTACAGAAATGACTTTGATAAGAGTGAATTGCTTTTCTCTGAGGGAAGTATAATTTTCTGCAGTATGCTTTGACTCGGAAATAGTGAAAAAACCAAAAGACTAAAAAAAGAATAATTTTAGTTTGTCGAAGGACCATATTCAACAAAGCAGCTAATCACATGCTAACATTGAAAACATAAAAATAATGGGCAGACATTCATAAAGTTTGGTATACTCAGAAATACTTTGCTGAACAAGGGGCACAGTGCCATTATAAATGTTAATTTATACACAGGTTATTATGGCCAAAGAAAATGTCCTATGATGGGAGTTGTTAGTCCATGGCTGTTGCAATAGAAAGTTGGCAACAGACTTAGGGCTGTAATAATAGCCATGAAATATGCAGTTACGCTCCAGGTTGAACTGCATTCAAATAAAGCAATTCCCGGTGGAGAAAATGGTGAGTAATTTTTCTGGTACCCATCTGTCACAGGTACTGTTGCACTATTCCCAAAAAGATAATCACTTGTATGTAAATGACAGTATCCACATTGTAATCACTTACTTTCCTATTTACTTCCTTTTTTATGGAAAAGACATACATGATATCCTGATAGCTGTATTAAGTTTCTTATATTCTACATGACCATTATCTGTGTTTTTAAATCGTCTCCAAGTTTTGTTGTATCAAAATGTTTTTAGTGAGGTAATTCAATTAAGACTCACTATAACAAGCTTTTTTAGGGGAATAAACCTAATACCAGGCTAAGGTGCTTCTTGAAATCTAGAGAATTTTCTGTAATACTCACTCTATTGTGGAGGTACTTTATTGGTATGATTATCACCTTATCTTCCTTGGCAAACTCATGCTTTATCCTTATAAAGAATTTGTTAATCCTGTGAAACTCTCATTAAAGCCAACAAATCAATAGTGTTTAAGAAATTCTGAATAGATTCTTAAAAAGTCACAAGGAAACCCAAGTCTGTTGCTGACAGAAAGGTTCAACTTTTTTCCCTTTAGCTGAGCCTAAAGGCAGTCAAGACAGATTCTCTAGTTGATATGAAACCTTCTGATGCTGTAGAAATGCTTGAATGCATAGGAATACTATTTAAACAGTTTTGTTTTACTGCACTGACATTAGCAAAATCCTTTTGATGTAAGGCAAAGCACAATCAACTTCAGTCACAGGCAAGCAAAATACAGCAGAAAATGTGCCATGTAAGCACCAGCATGGAAGTGTTGATGCATTAAACAGTAGTTTTTCAGTTAGTATCTTTGGGCTTTAACTCAGCTTTTGGAAGAGGAAGAAGGCTGGACCGAAATCATCGAAATTCTATTGACTATGGCCAATTTTTGTGCCAGTTTAATAACTGTCTATATGACTATATTAGACAGTTTGTTTAAATGGGATATTCAGGAACCACTAGATCTTTCTCTATTTCATCAAACAAATTCTATTTAAATACTATGAATAAAATTGTTGATCCTCTTTCACTCACTCTTTTCTCTGAGTAAAATATGTGTGTATTTTAAGTCTTTCAGAGGCTCTCAGCCTGAGACAGCAGGAAGCTGGGTATGAAAACCATGAGCCCTATGATCAATTTATGACAAATCTCTACTAATAACAGGAGTTTAAAGCAAGTTAAGGTAAGCAGGGAATATTCATGCCACACAGTATTTAGGGACCTCATGTAACACCCTGGATTCTCTGTATAGACAGAACACAAAGCAGGATGCAAACTCCTGCTTGTGTACATTAGTGTCCTAGTTCCTAAATTCAGCTGTGTAATCTTACACCCTCAAAGCACTAAGCAATCTTAAGTGTAAGTACTACAGCAACTTCCACAAGTAATGTTTTGAAGGTATTAGAATAACCAGTGTTGCAGGTATCAGAATCATCTCTCTGATGTGCAGCTCACCAAATTTTGCGCACAAGTTATTAGCAGGGGCTGGGGATTTTAAAATCTATATTATTACTGCTCTTAAAATTTGTTTTTCTGTGTAATTTTTAATATCTAATAATCTAGTGTGAAAATTCCAGTCTGACTTCTCAAATGTCCTTTATATTTTTTTTTTACCAGTTCTTCTGAAGGACTACTGTGACAGCAGTTCAATAATGAGGTTAACCATACATGGAAAGAAGGTTTTCAAAAGATAAGAGAATCATCTTGAATTTTTCATGGAAGATCTATGTAATCAGAGCAAACAGAAAAGAACAAGATCTTACAACTTGGTACTAGAGTACCAGGGAAATATTTTGCATTTTAATTCACATTTTAGAGTAATGGAATCTGCTGCAGCCACATATAAAGCAGACCTGAGGAATAAGAGGATAAGATTTCAGCATTCTCTCATGCTGTTTCATTGTGTGATATTAACTGTAGATAACATAAAAATGTACTGTTTTTATGAGCCTAGCAGGTACTATAGGTGTTCTGGTTAGATGTGTACCAAAATGTGTATTTTAGAATATCATAGAAGCTATAGCAAATGGCATTTTAAATAGAGATGTTTAATCACAAATGCATTTCAAATCGTATTTTCACCATCAAAAATAGGTGGAAGTTCAATGAAGCCTATAGGATTTGCAAGTCTGAGAAGATAACGCTGAGTATTGTGGAATTTGTAATGGTCTCTTCAATAAAATTCTATCAAACACTCCTAGTCATCTTACTTTTGAGATTTATTTAATAATATTCCTCTGCAGTTATCTGCATTTTGTGATGACCTATCTTTCTTCTAGAGTATTTCTGCATCTACTCACAAAGACCTTTATTTTACACATTCCCCATGGAGCTGGATCACTGCTGCATGCACTGTCTCCTCATACTGCTAAGTAATTGCAGTTTTAAAAATGTTTACTTTTGTGTGGGTGGTAGTGAGATGTATAATTGAAGGTTTCTTTTCAGCAGATGTTCCCTTGCTTTATAGCAAGGATAAAAAAAATTTGAGGCTCTCCAATGTCATCTAAATATCCTGGAATTCAATTTAAAGCTTTTTTGGTGGAACTATTATATTTAGTAACTTCAATCAACAAATAATAATAAAAGAACCCTTCCAATTGCTAAATTTCTAATACAGCAACACCTGCTTTAATGGATTAGGCTATCAGGATTATCCATTTGCAAATGCATCTGAGCAGGAGCTGGTGCCTGCTAGTGGAAATTCTGGGTTTTGTTTCTAAAAACAGGGATAAGACTTAGAAGATCTGGATTTTGGTCACTTTGATGGACTTCGTACAATCCATGTTGGAGGTGTCATATCTATGTCTGTTACTGGAAAATAATTAAACTCTTACTATCAAACCCGTCCATTTGAGGTAAGAACTATATGCCAGAACGTACAACAAAAGGAAAACTGAGCCACAAACAAGTTTTAGTCACATCATCATGATACCAGACCAAATAAAGCAATAGACCCAGGAGGATCTTGGTGCAGCTTTAGTGAATTCCTATTTGACATGATATTGTGGAAAAAGTTGATAAACTGTTCTAGGACAGGGTAATAGGAGAACATAATGTTATCCCTTGTACTCAGCACTGCTGAAGCCACACCTCAAGTCCTGCGTCTGGTTCTGGGCCCTTCAGTTCAGGAAGGACATTTTGGTGCATGAGTGAGTCCAGAGAAGAGCAATGGAGCTGATGAAGGGTCTGGAGCACAAGTCCTGTGAGGAGCAGCTGAGGGAGCTGGGGTTGTTTAGCCTGGAGAAAATGAGGCTCAGGGGAGACTGTTGTTCTCTACAACTGCCTGAAAGGAGGCCGTAGCCAGGTGGGGTTCAGTGTCTTCTTCCAGGCAACCAGCAACAAGACAATACAACTCAGTCCTAAGCTGTGACAGGGAGGCTTATGTTGGACATCAGGAAGAAATTCTTCACAAAAAGGATGACTAGATATTGGAGTGGTCTGCCCAGGGAGGTGATGGCATCACCAGACATAGTGCCATGGTCTAGTTGATATGGTGGTGTTCAGTCATAGGTTGGACTCAATGATCTCAGAGGTCTTTTCCAACCTAGTTGATTCCATGTTTCTGTGATATGGGATGCATCAGTCTCAGCTTCAGTCTGCCACCTGTGTTGAAGTATACATAGCCTGAGGCTGCTCAGCACCACAATTCATACTAGGTTTGTTACTGGGGAAAATGAAAACTAGAAGAGAAAGGAAGCAGGAATGCATGTACTGAGGAAACTCAGGCTGTTCTTTGAAAAAGAGGATACACATGAAATTGTCAGACTAATCTGTGTCTGTATTGGAAACATTTTTTAATTATACCTGAGCTTATCATATTTTGTCCACCAGAAGAATTACTACTCTAGCATAGCTATAGTAAATCCTTTGTGATAAAATCAGAAGCCAGTTATAAAGCAGAACCACAAAAGCAACAAGATGAATATTGAATGTTCAGTGTGGTTGATATCAGTCCCAGTTGTTTCTCAGGCATTACTTGATGCACTTCTTGGTTAAGAGAGTCAAGGACCAAACCAGTACCATTCTTGAAAGCACTGTCATTCAAAAAAGAGAACCCCAGCCCGAGTCGCTTTTCCTCCAGTTCTACCGAATATAATTGCATGTCCAGGAGCATCAACACTTTCCCAGAAATATTTTGCAGGAATGTTCCCTTTCCCTTTGTTCCCTAAATTATTTGACCCCTATTTTCTTGAGATCTTTTTTATTAGAAAAATACAAACAAAATATTGTTTAAACATTTTAGGAAGGGTTTGTCTTTTGACATCCAAGGATTCTTGGACGTTCATTTTTTATGCTAGGTTTGTCTTCCTACTTGCAAGCTCTATTGAATCATCATATCTTTTTCTTCCCAGACAGTGTGATTTGTATTTATTATTCTTAAAATAAAATATCACTAAAAATAACCAGCATAACTTTGTGATAGTCTTGTAATACCTGATCTCCTGCTGCCCTTTTAATGAAGATTGCAGAGGACCACTGATGACTGATGTACTGTTTGAAGTGGTTCCTTTTAAACTCTTTTCCAAGGTAACTTCCCCAGTCACCTCTTGTCAGATTCAAAGGTTCAAGCTGCCACAGTCAGTTGGCTATTTAATCATACAGTGACTGACAGGCAAAATAATTACTTAAAGAAAACAGAGATTCATTAGGGAACATGCAGGAAATTTTCTTTATGGATTCACCTCACAAACCCATTGGAGCTGTTGCTACGATGATTCTCCTGCACCATTTAACAAAAAAAGACTAAAATTAGGCTAAAATGAGTCTGAAACTGCAGCAGGATACAGTAGCATAGAACAATAACAGATGTGTCTTTGCAGCTCTCCCTGTTTACACGTGACTGAGAAATAGTAAATTTCTGAGAGATGCTCAAAATGGTCTGCATTTCCTGTAGCCACAGGGTGTGATTTTTCTTTTTTTTTTTCTCTTTGAAAGTCTAGAAATGTCTCTCAAAGCATCCTTGTATTATGGCTATAGCCCTGAAATGTGAAAATGCCATCATTTTCGCATTTGGCTTAAGTGTTGTTATTCACTTTTTACAGGGTATCTCTAATAGCTGAATTCAGTTGAACTACAAATAATGGGGTTATACACATTCCCTTCTATTCACTTTGCTCAAAGACTGCATGTAGACAACAATTTCACTTAATATGAGAGAGTTGCCCTTTGACAGGCAATTGTGTGTGATAAGCTCAGTTGCTGTTGCAGCTTTCAACTGTCTCATATTTTTCAGTATAATAGATTAACAAGGACCATATTTTTACATCCTGAATCACTCTTCATCTAAATACCACAGAGCAGCAGTTTCTCTTTTTAAGTACAGGTGATTTCAGATAAAATATCACTGCAGAATTTTGCCATTTTTTCCTGAAAATTTTAATAGATTAAATTCCAGAGCAATCCAAAATAGCAACAAGACAGCAAAGAAACAGTAACACATGCATTCTAATAAAAAAGTAAGTAGCATTAACGCTGAAACTGCTTTTCTACTGTTGCCTGCACCTAGTCTGCAGGCAATCAGCATTCCTTGTTCCCCGTCTCCCTCATCTCTATGAATCCTTTTATTCACATTTCCTGCAGGGGTTTACATCTTCTTTGTGTTCTCTCCTCCTCACACAGGCAGAGAGATCTTTCAGAAATAAATATTTTTGAATATTTAACAAATGTTAAAAGCATCAGATTGACATGGGACCCCATGAAGAGTCACTGAAAAAAAGCCAGGAAAAAAAAATCATTATGGGGGGCAGCTCTTCATTTGTAATTTTATATTTTCTTTCCAGAAGTAACATCATACCTTTCTATCCCCCTCTTTACACATCATCCTTCTCCTTGTGAAGTTATTCTCCTTTTTTTTCCCCCCATTTATCCTAGGTATGTCTCAATACTTTTTCTAAAAGTCACTATTCTTATGTCTATGTGAAAGCTATTAATTTTTTTTTTTAGAAGGATGTCTCTAGCTGGAAAGCACTGAAATGTGAATTTAATGGTCTCAAAAACCATATGGCATATTAGAGAACACATTTATTGTATTACAAATCTTTGAAACCAGAAGACTGCTTTTGTTTTACTCAGAAGATGATTTCCTGAGCTTATTATTGCTTCTTTCTCTTGATTTGATTATTCATCAAGTATTTCTAATCAGTATAAACTTCATCAGATTTTCTTCCCATGTTACCTGGTATTTCTTCTTTTTGGTCTCCTTCTTCATCCCTTACCTCTTGTTCCTCATCTGTAATAGTATCCCTCCATTCTTCACAAGACCATTTTCTGTCTTCTAAATATTGACCATTTTTGGGGTTGGTTCATTTCTTTCATGGTTTACATTAAGCTTCTCATTTTTTACTTCAAAGCTGTTTTGGCATTCTAGACACCTGTTCTCTGAGAAGCTTGATTTTTGAAAATGTTGGTTCAGCTCAGGTAGTATTTGGAGGTACTGACAAACACTTTAATTCAAGAGAGACTCAAGAGTTGAACAGCTGAAGGCTAAAGATCTGACGCTCAGCAGGATGTCTTATTGGATGTCCGCTAAAGCGAGCTTTGGAAGAAGCTCTTCTAGTGATTTGCCTCCAGCAGGACTTTGAGTCACTAATAAAAACTCTTCAAGCCTTCCAGTTCAGCCAATTGTTAAGCTACCTCCCTGTACACTTACCTGGCCCACACTTCTCAGTTTGTCTAATTTGTAAAGGTCTAAGTTACTTACTCTGTCATGTAAAATGCTACCATTAAGGTTTTGGATTTCAAAGTTTGCATCGTTTTTATGGACCAAATGATATCAGATATATATAAAGAGAGGTCAAGTTTCCTCTAAATTTGACCATGTTTTCTCTCTTGATACATTTTTTATATGATATGTATAAGTTTTGTCTTAAACTATGATTTATACAGAAGTGGCAACAAAAGTAGGTCTAGGCATGATGTAGCAGTCTGAGCAGTCAGGATGTAATGGAATTTTTTGACCTTCAGAACACAGATGAAAACAGATTCAAAGTGCCTGTGTGACCAGTGTCAGCGATTGGAAAGCCAATACATAGACTTGAAGCAATGTTTTTCACAACACAAGAAATAGACAGGACATTTAAACATTTAAAGATATGTATTAAATTAAAAAAATCAATCAGATAAACTAGGTCAATAGCTGTAGCGGCATATAAATGTCTTAATTTTCAGAAGGTTTGCACTATCCAAGAACAAAATGTCTGTCATTTAGTAGGAACAATCTAATGATCTTGGTTCTATGCTGAAATGCAAACACATTTCTCCAACTGATCTTTTTAACATCTGGCCTCATTTATTACCAGGTTTTAATAAATCAGTCACTGTGTGGCCCATGTGATTCTCTGACCCCTCGATTAACTGAATATGAAGAAGTATCACACTTAAAAAACCCCAAGCATTTATGAACTTAAAATTGTCTATTTTCTATTGGTTTGCTCTCACAATTTATACCTAGTTGCAAGCAGAATAAGCTGTGTTACTTCTTCATAAACAAATTTCAGGAGAAGTTTAGATCTTCAGTTATAAATGCTGTCAAACGTTTTGAAAGCAGATGGTGAACCTGTCAGTTAAGCACACCATGGAATCCTTTGTACTGCCAGAAATGTATTTGACTATATGAATAATAGATGTAACTAAAGTATTCAATATGCAGAAAAATTGTCACAAATTCAGATTATCACAGCTGCAACTTTCTATAGACATTTGCATTATATAACTAAATTATGACAATATCCAAATTTGGCTCTTCACTGGAAGCACAGGAAAATTTAAAAATGCTGTGGATGTCAGTAAATGAAGGCACAAAGCATTCATGTGTTAAAGGTCCACCCTCCTCTGTATGGAATTCTCAGGAATTATTCTATTTTCTCATTTTGAATGTAGAGGCTTAGACTGTGCCAGGGATTAGAGTTTCTAAGGAATTAAAACTGATCAAACGTATAATGGAGGTCTCATGTGATCTAAATGAAAATAATATACTAGAAGAACTCAGTGATGTGTTTGATTAAATTGGTTGCATTAAGGACACACTTCACATTTGTTTAAACCCTGAGGTAACCCCATTTATTACTCTAGCTGGGAAAACTGTTGTTAGTGAGAGAATGTGTTCAGCAGAAACTGTAAAGCAAGCTGAATTTATAAGTTATTAAGTCAGCTAGTGAACCACCTGGCTGGCTGCAGTCAAAGGTGGCTGGGTAGGAAAGAGGAAGAGATTGCCTGAGAGTATGCCAAGAAATAAATGAAATTTGGTAATGACTCAGTGAGAACACATTCATATACTGACTGTGGAAGAAAGAAGTAAAACACTGGCAATAAAATCTCAATCTTCTAAATGCATACATTTTGGCAAATATGTATTCCCAGAAAAAAAATAACTTTCACGTAATACATCCTTTAATAAATTCTCCTTCCTGTGGTTACCTTGAATCCAGCAGGATTGTTTCATAAGCACCTTCAAGAAGATGGAAAGGTACAGAAGCCAGACACAAAGCCAAGCTTGAACAGCTGAAAAAGGAAGGCACATCAGTCTAAGAATACAATCCCCAAGACCCTTGCCCAGCTCATATCAGTTTTTTTAAGAACTTTAGTTTGCAGTGACAAATTTTCAGAGGTTTTAAATGATACATTGTTTCATCTATTAGTACCAGTCAGCGACTATACCATAGTAGTCAGTGACGATACCATAGTTTGGGAGCAGGGACAGGAACAGTGACACAATCACGTAACCATTTGTGTACAGAATTATTCCTTTGCTTTTTTCTTCACTGCAGCCACATTCCCCAGATCACTGTCCTACTGGGGTGCAGGTCACATATCAGTAGTCTATTCAAGTTTGGTGTGTTCATACCAGGATCACAAAAGAGGACTGGGGTGCTGCTACCTCTTTTTCCTACACCAAAAATAAAAGCATGTCTTTTACAAACATTTGAAGTTAGCTTTTCAAGTTAGTGTGACTACAGTAACCCTATGAAAAATAACCTTAGGACTTCATTGAAAAAAAAGCAAACCCAGATAAAAGACAGACAAGAGGGCACCATGTCCTGGGGGGCATCAGGCACAGCATCACCAGCTGGGCAACGGAGGGGTTTGTCCTGCTCTGCTCTGCACTGGGGTGGCCTCAAGTGCTGGGGGCAGTTTTGGTCACTGGAATATAAGAAAGACATTAAGCTATTAGAGAGTGTCCAAAGGAAGCCAAGAGGATGGTGAAGGCTCTGGAGGGGGAGTCTCAGCCTTATGAGGAGTGGCTGAGGTCACTTGTTTTTTTCAGAAGAGGAGATTGAGGGTAGACCTCACTGTGGTTTTCAACATCCTGAGGGAAAGCAGAGGGGCAGGTACCGATTTCTTCACTCTCAGGACCAATCACAGGACTTGAGGAAATGGCATGAAGCTGAGTAAGGGGAGGTTTAGGTTGGATACTAGGAAAAGGTTTTACACCTAGAGGGTGGTTGAGCACAGGAACAGGCTCCCCAGGGAAGTGATCACAGCACCTGAGCAGGGCCAGGAGTTCAACTCAGTGATTCTGATGGGTCCCTTCCAGCTCAGCATATTCTATTATTCTGTGAAACAAAACCCCCAAGCCCAGAAAACCAAAACCAACCAACTAACAAAAACAAACAAACAAACAACAAACACAACCCCAATAAAATCCCAAACAAAAAGACCTCAATCCCCTACATGATCAAGTAATTTTGATGTTGGTCTCCACCTGGCTCACAGAATGTTTTTAAAAATTTGCACTCTGTTTGGTACATTAGTGCAGGCTAAACATTTTTCACAGGTGAAGAAGCGTGGCATTCAACCCATGATAAGAAAAACCTGAAAGAAATAGTTTTCTAAAGTCTCTTCTGTAACTTGAGAGAGATCTTGTTTGAAAGATCTTGGATGATTCCAGGGCAAAATTAAAAGCAATCAGTGAGTGTTTATGTGGTAAGGAACATGAGGAAAAAATATTTTAAAGGTGCTTCTATTTGTATTTAGCTCATTGCAGGACAGAAGGTGTGATCTGAGAACAGTTTGGGTGAAATTCCCTGCAGAACTCTGGGTTAGAGGGTTAGAGCTGGAGTCAGTTCTCCTTCCATCTATGTGGCATAAGGAGAAGTGCTAGAAATCCCAGACATCAATACATTTAGCTCTAGAGCACTAAAGTTGGTGAACAAAATTATTTTTTTTAGATGTGAGTTAGAACATAAGACAAACTTTCTGTGTGGAATTACCCAGTACAGAGATTCATGATTTTCTGTAGCTTCTTGATCCGTGGGTCAGCACTTTGTGAACTCTTTTAAGACACTCATATTCCCCATGGTAAGGTACAGTACAAAATATGTGCAGTGTGGTCCACAGGAAAGGGGAATCACTGATCAAAGTGTTCATGTGTACTTAGGTTACCTGAGATGCACCGAGGATAAGAACAGGACTGTGTGAGGTTTGGCGCAGTACAGAGGGAGGGCAGCTACAGTTATCAGCAATGCTGTGCCTTGTAGAAATACTCCGCTGACACTGGCAACAAAAGAGCTGTGTTGGCACACTCCTGTGTTAATAAACTCCAGTAATAAATCATATGAGAAATAGATTAGGCCAAAAAAATATAAAACAAGTGTCGTGGTTTGACACTGGCCAAACTCCAGGCATCCATGACAGCCACTCACTTCCCTCCCCTGCTACAGCTGGGCAGAGGAGAGAAAAAAAAAATTAAATGAAGGGTTCATTAATTGAGATAAGGACTGGAAGAAAACACTCCAACGGAAAAACAGGCTCAACTTAGAAGTACAAAGTGAATTTATTACTAACAAAGTCACAGGAGGAAAATGAGAAGTAAAATAAGCCCTTAAAAACATTTTTTTCCCCCAGCCCCTCCTTCCTTCTCATCAACAGCGTGCAGGGAGACAGGGCATGGGGGTTTTTGTCAGTTCATCACCGGGATTGTCTTCTGCTGCTCAGGGAGAGGAGTCCTTTCCCTGTGAGACCGTGGGGTCCCTCCCACGGGACACAGTTCTCCGTGAACTTCTCCAGCATGGTTCCACTCACGAGTAGCAGCCCTCCCAAAACTGCTGCAGTGTGATTTCTCCCACAGGCAAACAGTCCTCCCAAAACCACTGTGGCATGGGTCACTCTTCCACAGGGTGCAGTCCTCCAAGGACAGGCTGCTCCAGCCTGGAAGCAAGGGTCCTCTCTCTCCCCTGGGTCTCCCACTGGAACACAGCCTCCTCCAGGCATCCACCTGCTCTGGCATGGACACCTCCCTCACTGGCTGTGGGTGGATCTCTGCATCCCCCATGGACCCATGGGCTGCAGGGGCACAGCTGCTTCACCATGGTCTTCACCGCAGCCTGCAGAGGCATCTTGGCTCCAGTGCCTGCAGCACCTCCTCCCCCTCCTTCTGCACTGACCTTGGTGTTGCCATGTTGTTTTCCCTCACACATTCTCACCCTTCTCCTCTTCTCTGGCTAGAAAAAACTGTGCCCCACTTTGTTTTGATTTTCTTCTTAAATATGTTATCACAGAGGTGTCACCACCATCTCTAATTGGCCCAGGCTTGACCAGCAGCATGTCCATCTTCAGAGCCATCAGGGACTGGCTCTGCCGGACGTGGTGGAAGCTTCCAGCAGCTTCTCACAGAAGCCATCTCTGTGGCCCCCCAGCTACCAAAGCCAGGCCAACAAGTAACAAAACCAACACAACAAGTAAGGAATTTTGTGTCAGTTCCAGGGTCTTAAGATATTCAAGCAATACAAATTTGCTCTACTGGCCTTTTGCAGTCACTGCGAGAACTGTCCACTTAATTCTGAAATCTTTGAGATCTCTGAGAATCAGAGCCAAACCCATATACTTTCAACTCAAGCTGAACTAAATTTTCAGAAACATAATTTGTCTTAGGAATGAAAGTTTGCTGCAAAATGAGAAAGGAAAGTTTTTCATGGGACAGATTTCAGACAGAGTATATTACAATTCAACTAAACTACACTGTAATCATGCACTGAATGTGCAATCCAGTTCCTTGTTCAGTCCAGACTTCAGGACAGCTGATTTCATTCCTTTCTTGAGACTTTTTTATGCTTTAAGGAAAATATTTTGAGCCATTCATGATCTACTAGAAACCTCAGAAATGTATTTCTGTTTTTGCTCATCTCCACCTGTTTGGATACTGGACAGGGTCTGACTTGACAAAGTGTCAACTAAACTCTTTTCCTCTTCACCCAGCAAACCCAAATACTGTATTCTGTGAATAGCTAAACCTGCTCTTGAACTCCTTCTTTTACTAAAATCCCTGTGAATCCTTTTCTTTGTTTACAAGAATCTTCTGCATTTACCACATTATAGTAAGTAGAAAATATGACATATTTTGTGGTTGATTGAAGGAAATAAGAAGAATTTGAACAGGTTCTTATGAAAAACCGGAGGAAAAATACGCACTGTAAACTCTAATATTACATGGGGAATTAATGCACAATAATTTAGCCGATCATTTATACACAAAACACTCATCTACTTAAATATCAGCCCCCCTCTGCTGAATGGTAAACCCATTTGTTTCAATAAAAGAAAAAAAAAAGTTAGTAGAGCATAACAAACAGGAAAAAACCAAAGGAAAAAAGAATACCAGAACACACGTAATAACGACTCAGCCAATTCAAACCAATTATATCTGGAAAAAGTTTGTGCGAAGTTCTCCTAAATTACATTTTCTCTGACAAATTACACATTACAATTCTTGGCCTTCTATTATTCAGGCTATTGCCTTCCCAAAAGATTCCCTTCATAAGATAATTAAGAAAGGCCAAAGATTTACTTTAGTTTCTGTATGTTTGCAAATAAAATTTACCTCATGCAGAGACTAAGAATTTGGCTGGAAAATTGGAAGCTTCAGACTGCTTGAATAATTAAAAAGAAAGAATTATACTATAAATTTTTTCCCAGCTTGTGTTAGTTGCTTGAAACAAAGAGAAGAAAACAAACATAAAGTAATAACTTGCAGGGTGGAGGAGGGTTTTTATTTCTCTGTGCGGTCTTGAGCTAAAGAACAAAAGCTGGTTCATTTTAATCAGAAGACAATTCTGTTCTAATGCCAAAATCTTGATACGGCCTTCATTACTGTGACTGCCTCACATACATGGCCTAAATTTGCCTTCATAATCACACACAAACAAAGGTATGATTCAAAATCCATGTTCTTATCAGCTATAAAGTTTGTTACTCAATTAAGATTAACTCAGGGCTATGAGGAAAGTATCTAAATTTGACTCAATAGTGCTCCAAATCCTAAAATTTTTTAAAACAAAGAAGACAATTACCAGGTTCTTGTAAAATGAGTTTTATAGACAAGGAAAGCAGCCTTTAAATAAAAAAGATACCAACTAAATTTTTTTCTGATGATCAGAAAAGCATTATAAAAGGTAATATTGAAGAAAGTCTAACAACTTCTGAAACTTTAGATGCTACACAGATCAGTAGGATAATATTTGTTTCATTCATATTTGGAATGCATTAAACTTAATACTTGCTTCAGCATGCTTGTAAAGACAGGCAAAACTTTTTCTTTCCTTAAAGTAAAGATACTAAACATGTTGTTTAACTAGCTGCTTCCTTAATCAGTATTTCAAGTAATTCATGTCCAGACATCATTGCCTTCTTCATCAGATACTCAAAACTCAAGGTCCAAAGCATCTAAGATAAACTTTTTTTTCTAATGTCTTTGAACTTTTGTATTATAGGATATAAAAAAAATACTTGTGTGAAGGGTTAAAATACAGATGTGCTGGTGTTGTGGTGAGTTTAAATTCAAACAAAATGCTTATTTCCCACTGATAGCAAGCTTAGAAAAATCAACCAGCAATAAGAAAAGCTTTGAAATCTCAATCTTTCTTGTGATTTTTTCTTGTTTCTCAGCTCCATCATAAAAGATCTGAAGACAAATTACACCTTCTCCTGCAGGTAGGGAACACTATTTTCTTCTACTATTGGCCTCAGCATGTCCTAAGCTACAGTCTTGTTTCTGCTGTGTAACTGATTGGCTTCATAAATTACAATTTAGGTACAATTCTACTGATGATACAAGTACTAGAAGAAATAGGACTTAACTAAATCCTTTCTGAACATGAGTTTCCAGCAAAAAAGCAGGGGTGGGGAAAAAAAATGTCCTTTTTTTGTTTTTTCTCAGCAAAGGTAGACATAACTTCCAATACAAACCTGAACAGATGAGTATGAAGAATAAAAACACCTGCCATATCATGGCTCTCCACATATACAGATTTAACTGGAAAAATCTGCATGCTATATCTTTTTAGAAGCATAATTATTTTCCATTTAATAATAGATGTAATATTTTTATTTACATTCCTCATTCTTTCTTTGAAAGACACAGAGCATTTAATTAATTAGGAAATGGAGCATTTTGTTTAATATTTAAAAAAAATAATTAATAGCTGATCTGTTGAACTATCTTGTTAAAATCAGATTGTTCCAAGTCTAATATTATAATTACAAACCAACATTTCAGTGTATATTCTGAGACATTAGTTCCATTGCTTAGCTCTTGTTATTTTTGGCAAAAAATGTCACAACACAAATGACAGTCTGCTGAAAGCAGACTTTAATTCTGAAAGTGTAAAAAGGGAGGCCCAGATTTTTGTTTCATTGCACGTCACTGTTAGAACCCAAACATTTACATTTTGATTTTGACAATGAGCACACATATAAGAGCAGCAAGTCACACTTTAATTCTGTCCACATAGTGAGAGGTCCAGATATGTGAATCTAATCTTCCACGTTTTCCTGACTCTAAGGCAAGACAGCTATTTGCAGCAATTCTACAGCCACACAGTAGAAAAAGAGGGAAAGGATAAGAGCCACAGTAGGGAAACAATCCATTTCCCCAGCGGGAGCTGCGGAGATATAGTGCTCTGGTAATGCAGCTAAGCAGTTTCTAGACTGAATCTGGCCATTGTTCAGAAAGCTACAACTAGATTTATAATAGAAGAATTCAGTTTGAGACTAACATAGGAAAACATAGGAGTGGGATTGAGTTGAAGATACATAAATTTGTGCTAGGTGCCTACGTTCCATTAGATTCAATAAAGATTGGGGTCATGATGTGATTGAATATATGGGTGTGCTCAGGGCAGTTTGAGATTATAAGAGATGTTCAGGATAGCCAGACGTGGGTGGCAGAAACGAGGCCCTTTCTGGAGCAGTGGTCAGAGCTCAGATGCCCTAATATAGGAGTAATGAAGTGGCCTTGAACGGCATCAGATGTTGAGGTTTAGGCAAGAGAATCCCACCCCCAGTCTGCACAGCAAAGAGAGGCACAGCCAGCTCCCTTTCTTTATCTCTTCCTCTCTTGAACTCTCCCTTTCTCCCTCTCAACTTCTTTCTCTTTCTGTCCCAGAGGAGCCGAATGGTTTCCGATATGGCAGTATGCATTCATTGTTGAGCCTCACTTGTGTTCTCTAAATGAGTCAAAGGTGAGAAAAATCAAACAGTTATGTTAGTCTGTGACCCATGGAGGGGTCTTGCAATATCCTATAATCTAAGGTGTGTCTGCAGTATCTGATTTTTGCAGGACAACTACCTGAATGGTGTAGGTTGATTTTGACTGGCTGCCAAATACCCACACAGCTGCTCTATCACTCCCCTTTTCAACAGGATAGGGGGAGAAAATAAGCTAGGAAAGCTCCCCTACCAGTTACTGTCATGCTCAAAATAGCCTTGACTTGGGGAAAATTAATTAAATTTATTGTCAATTAAAAAAATTAAAGTGGAGTGGGATGGTGAGAAACAAAGAAGAAAAACCCTCTAAACCACCTTCCTCCCACCCTCCTTCCCAGGGTTAGCATCATTCCTCCATTCTCAACTCTTCTTCGGGATTCATTACTGCATCACTTTTAGTCCTGTCACAATTAATTACTTTAGCTGGCAATTTGAAAGATTCTCAATATGTCATTGAGAGAAGCAAACACTGTAAGCAGTTTAAATGTTCTGGGCTCTTGAGTGCCTGAGAGTGATTGCACAGACAAACATAAATAGTTCTTGAATCGTGAAATTTCAGCAGTCTAGGAAGAGAATAAAAATTTTATTTTGTCTCATGTAACAGTCCATATTCCAAAATTATGGCATTCCTTGCAGAATGAAATATATTCCTGTGTCTTTAGAGCCTACATTGATCCAGGATTCTTCAGTGAGTAATTCAACCAAAGTCTTGGCCACTGCAGCTGTCCTTTGGAGGTCTGATTTAGCTGGCAGATACACAAAACTGTTCACCAATTTGTAAAAAAAGAACAGTATTTGATTTACTTCATATAAAAAATTCCGCATGCAGTGCTTTTGGGCAGAAAGTATAATTTCCTCTCCCCATCTCTTAAAATTTTTTTGTGCAAGCTACCCTCCTTCTGGGCATTTTTACACTGTGTGTGTGCAACACCTGAAGATAATGATCTTTTCCAGGGGAAGACAAACAGGTCAATGGATCTTCAATTAAACCTTATCATCTTAAAAACATGTAAAGGCTTTTGTTTTTTTCAAATCTTTCTTGTGCCCATCTGATAGTATCTCATAGCCAGAAGATTTCATCTACTCCTCCTGATTATTCCTCACCTGAGGTCATAATCTTGTTTTTCAACATGATAAAAATTTTCACAGCAACAAATTCTGATGCCAAGGGCACATAATGATTTAGTTTAGAGAAAAAGTATCAGAAACAGTTGAATTTGCAAAAATTGAAAGAGAGAACTTGCTTACATATAAACACCTCACTAATAAAAATGTATAAGCAAAAGGTTTCTACCTTAACCTGAAATGGGATGTACTACTCCAAACTACCTTTCAGCACCAATGAGCTTTTCAGCTTACACACCAATCAAAAGTTAGTGTTACATTTTTTGCAAGTAAATATTTGTAGGAATTTAAATTCTCTTGAGAATTAATATATTTCTAATGTTGTTAATTAAAACTTTCCATAAATGTTGTTGAAACTAAAAGTGTAGTTACATATAACAGCAATAACAAGAGTAACTTATACGCTGGTGGCCACAGAAATTTTTAATCTTTCACAATTACACTGTACCTACTTTTTCAAGTATGGGAAACACTTTGGTATGTATGCCTATGGAACTCTCTAACACTATACCATACATTTATAGTACATTTTCACTACAATAACTACAGATTTCAGGGGGCTTTTCCAGGTGTGACACCTGAAAACATAGAACCCTTTCCTGATAAGTGGTTCTGAAATACCACAGGAATTAGGTGTTTTCACATCATATGCAACAAAAATGCACTCATTTAAAACACTAGAAAATATAGACGTGGTTGTGTTTGTCCTGGATACCAAATCATATCGGAATTTACAGGAAAGAAAGAACTGGTTGGATTTTTGCAGCTACTGTTTTAAAGGAATAACAACCAAGTTTCTATTGTAATCTGACACAAAAACTCTGCTTAATCAATGATCAAGTCAAGCACAGTTGCTTATCAAACTGGAATAACAAGGGATATGGTGATTTTATATTCAGTGCCTAAGAAGTGATTCAGGAGGCAATTCTTTGCTTATCAAAACACACACCAAATTATACAAAATATTGATTGACTCTCTGAACTAAATTAAGGAATGGCTGAATCAATCAGGATGATACACAAGTATCCTTTCCAGTAAAGAAGGCATGCTGAGCATCAAAATACAAAAACTTCTGGCATCTAATAATTAGTGTGGGGTGAGATTGTGTCATAAGGGAGAACATCTGGGGTAGTATTTTTGCTATTTTCACAGTCATCAGAGCCTTTTTGTGTCACTTGCAGTCATCAACAGCTGCAGAAGGGCACCCCTCCTAAGGGACATCTCAGGACATCCCTTCAATTCTCCTTCCCACATTCAGGACTTCCAAAATGGATGCTACTGTTCCAAGAAGAACTGCATCGCTCAGATGTTAAGCTGCACCAGATGACCTCTCTCTCTGAGTTACTCTGCAGGTGAGTACAGAGGAGATTCCAGGGAAAGAGTGTACCCAGGCGGGAGCCCTTCTTGCAAGCTACCACCAGTCCCTGACCCAAGCTGGCAAAGGTGGGAATGCCAGCTCAGTGAGGGAGTGTCAGGACATGTCTGTATTGGTGTACTGAGTTCCATGTTTAATGAAAATTCTTGAATTTTGTGAACTATTGAGTGGGGGGAAAATGCAATATTAATGAATTGCAAGCACTTATTCAATTGACAATGGCAGCTTAGTTTCAATTATTTACAACACTTCATAATGTGCTTATAAATGTTCTGTAGTAGCATGTCTTGAAAATGTAATGAAGTCTTAGTAAAATAAAACCTCATTATAGCATTCAGCTATTAATTCTGTGTTGACGAAAGGAAAACATAATCTGTTTTTATGAGCAATGTGTTTCTCATATCTCTTCTATGGTATTTGTCTGCTTCAATTCTTTATCAGCATTGTTTCTGACTTTTCTGAGTGTTAAGTGTATATTTCCTTATTCCAAGGGAAATTTATACCTTCTTTTTGCTGTGCTTATCAAAATCTCTTAATCTGAAGATGAAAAAGAATAATTTATAATACCTTGAAATTAACTTCCTCTGTCCCTTCTTTATGCCTGCTACATCTGCCAGATCCACTGAATTTTTTTCATTTATCAATGAAAGAAAAAAGTAGCATAGACACAAATAGTTACACACAGAAGTGTGGAGTTAGAATTAACTTTGTATAGGCATCACAAATCTAATTTTGTATTCAATTTCAAATTTCTAATTTCAAATACATTTCAAATGCATTATGCCAGCAATCCTTCAGTTTGAATGTTCAAGTCAGGATTTATGCTGGGCTGCCGTGCCTCAGGGCACTGTCTTAATTTTCTAACTATTTGCCGGGTGCCTGGATATAATCTTGGAAGAATTGTATAATCAGTAAGAAAAAGAAGCTCTTTAGGCTGCCACCCTAAGAAATTTTAATGCAAACATGGAGCAGCTAAATTCAGCAAATAGTGAGGATTAAACAGAGAGGGTTCTGATTCCTTTTAGCACAGCTTAGATTCTTTTTTCCATCAAGATCCATGACCTGAGGGTAATTATCTATACCTATTTTGTTGGAGGACAAGGTCAGACATCATTTAATTCTTTAAAGCAAGCAAGCACTTGAGGTAAGAGGTAAGACAATGCCTAGACTTTCATGGTGCTGAAAGTGTGTTCACAGTGAACTATGGTAATACTTTATCAGTTGGCTATACTAGTCATCAGTTTGTAGGAAATACTATCTGACATTATGAAGTCCTGCAAGAAGAATATTCAGCACCTTTCACCATATAAGACCATTTTGTCAACCTCTTATTCTCTCATATGTGCCTAAAAGTATTCCTTATCAATACCACCGAATGGTTGTGCCATTAGTAGGACAGCAGAGAATGAAAAATCACATTCTGTTGAGAACGCCTGTTGTACAACCACTACAAAAGGCTGCATAGAAAGGTATATAGAACAGATAGACTCCTCAGAAGGGGTAGGGACATCCTCTTCCTTTGAACCCTGCCAATGCATTTCAGCCAAATCTCATGTCCATCATCTTTTCTATCTGCCCATTGTGCACTTTCTTATTACTCTGCCATCTATGAAGAATAAAAGCAATAAGGCTACATAAGGCTTTTTTCCTCTTTTGTCTGAGTACTAGAGGCTAGTCTCAAATCTTAGAGTAGGAAAGTGAGATGTAGATTAGAGCCTTGGTATAACACAGAAACATACTAAAAAAGTTGTTCTGTACAGGTAAAGCTTTTTTGTGTGTAAAAGCTACCTTTTGTGCCCTGTTAATAATCATGTTGTTCATATCTTCCCAACAACAAATGAAGAAGTTTTTGTCCACTTGAGAAATTGTAATGTAACTAGAGATTCTACGTGCTTCAAAATAATGTATAATCAGTCAATATAATATTCTTAAATTATTCAGTAAATGCACAAAGATAGATCAGATGTTTGATGATACTGGAAGCTCAGCAGTGGGTAAAATTGATTGAATGCACTTTGAGCATGAATAAAAGAGTTTATGATTTATTGACACTTTGTAGATTAATCTGAGGCCTCATTAAGCAATGAAGCAGAATAGTAAACCTGATTTGAAGGAATGTTAAAAATGGTCCTACAGCAAGGAAAAAGAATCAGATCCCACTTTTTGACCTTAAGTATTTTTGGCAACTTTCAGTGATCTTGAATGGTAACATCTGTAAGCAATCACCTTTCAGTGATCTTGAAAGGTAACACCGGGGGAAAACCCAGTGTTCTTCTGGCCAGATTTTCTAACAATTCTGTTATTTCCAGATACAAAGAAAGCATTTAAAAAATATCAAACAAATAAAAAATAAAGACAGAATAGATCTGATTTAGAAGCATATGCGCTTAATTTTAAAAAAATACTTCCATATTCATCCACTTATGGCCAAATTTAGTATCTCAGATTTACCAGTCCAGTTTTACTTGATATGTGATTGTTTTGCATTTTGTTAGGTGATTTGAGTGTGATATGTAACATTGATTTCTTGATATTTGCTATCTGGATTTGAATTTTAATTCTTGAGGATTTGTTTCTCTCGCATTAAGTCACAGGTCTATTTTACTTTCAGTGGACAATAAAGAGAAGGAAGATTATTTTTCTTTTGTATTCACAAAAGGTGCTTAGAGGACACAGACAGATCTTTTGTCACTTTCCAATGAATTCTAGATTTTAGCATGTTTACTCAGCTTGTACTAGTCCAACAGAAAGATACGTAAGACAAATCCCTTGTAACAAGTAATTTGGATATCAGGATCCTAAGGGCAGTCATGCAATAACAGTTGTTAAAAATGTTCAGGAAAAATAAACCTTTTATTTTCTCATAATGTTGTTGTAGGGGCAAGTGCTGAAGCACTTTTACTGTGGTGATAGTTAAAAACAATCCTCACTGTGTATGCATATATATTTACGATATACAAGAACATAATATACAAAATAATACCTAAGAATTACACCAATAAAATACAGAGTGGGAGTTTTCTACCGGAGCTGATATATTCAGAATGCATGAAGGGACAGAATATGACTCCCAAAACTCCAAGCAAGAAAACAGTAACTCCTCATATATCCTTACTTTATTTTATACAGAATATTAAAGAGGCTTGCAGGAGCCCTCACCCTGGAAAGAAATATTGTACAAAACCTCAGATTATATTTCCTTCTACTAGGTCATCTTGAAAAATAATAATTTTCTTTGAGAATTCGGTGCTGTTCATTTGCATTAACAAGTGATATAAAACAATGTAATCTTTCAGCTTCTCTTACTGGAAATGTTGAACTCGAATTTTGACTGGAAAAAAAAGACTATCTCCAACTACTTCAAGATGATAAAACAAAATGATATAACATACTGCTTTATCTGTGGATGTTGTCTGCGAAAGAAAAATACAATAAGTTTGGAAAGACAGCAGTAAAAACTGACAGGTTATGAAGGTAATGTTTGAACACAAGAAAATTTAGAAGCTCAGAGAAGTTTTTATTTTACTCAGAAAACTTAGGAGGGATTCAGGCAAGAGGAAGAAAAAAGCAGAAATCTTGAAAGACATCCCCTTAAAAAGCTGGAAAATCAATTAAACACAAAGAGGCTAATCCAAGTAAGAGACTGTTAGAAATGAATGATTTGCTACTTTATGTGGAAAGACAAGACAGTAGAAGAGCAAAAAAGACAAAGAAAATAAATATGGAAAAGATGAGTAAGCAAAGCTGTGGAGTGAATCAGAGCAAGTTAGTGGTAAAGGGCTACACTCAGGTATAGAATACGGTGTCCTGCATCTACTGGATTACCTATCACTGCAATCCTCAAACTCCAAACCTGGCCTCTGGAAAAAGGCATTTCGTTGGGTTTATAAATCAAACATTTATTGCTTATTCCTGTATAGATGTCTTGGGTTTAGGGAATGGATGACAAAGGAGGATTTCACTATTTTTCTTTTTTTTCTCCTTTCCTTAATATAAAATAACTATCATCAAGGATAGTGTGATGGTAAAATTATTAATATGCAAGATATGAGAGAAATGTTTAAGTTTATCCTAACTAAAAAAGTCACTCTTTTTGACTAAAAGCTGTCAGTGACCATTTCTAAGCTAAGGTGACACTGGGTGTGCCACTCCTACTGGCTCCACCAAGAGGCATCTCTCCATATTGTCATATCATTTACTGTTTTATTCCTTTTCATAATTGTGCCAGTAAACAAGCTGCTTAAGAAGTCTGTCCCAGGCATGGACACCTGGCTTTTTTAACATTGTAATGATTTTATTTTTCTCACTTTTTCTTTTTCTTTTTTTTTTCTGAAACATTTCATAATCCGGGTCTCTGCAATCACTTGGAAGAGAATAGGGAAGCAGCAGGGGAAATGTAGCCAAAATATTCTCTCATTATGATCATAGATAATAAAGTTTCTGTCTGACCTGTCCTGAATTCATTAATGAGGGGTGTCCATCAGGGAACTGTACTGGTGCCAGTACTGTTTACTGTCTCCATCAAAGACACAGCCAGTGGGATTGAGTGCACCCTCATCAAATTTGTAGGTAACACCAAGCTGAATGGTGTAGTTGACACATCTGAAGGCCAGGATACCATCCAGAGGGATCTAGACAATTTCAAGAAGTCAGCCCATGGGAACCTCAAGAGGTTCAATAAGGCCAAATGCAAGGTGCAGCACCTGGATCGGGGCAAGCCCCAGTATCAATACAGACTGGGGAATAAGGGATTTAAAGCAGCCCAGTGGAGGAGGACTTGGGGGTGCTGGTGGAAGGAAAGATGGACGTGAGCTGGCTATGTGCACTGGCAACCCAAAAAGCCAACCATATCCTGGCCTCCATAACAAGAAGTGCAGCCAGCAGGTCAAGGGAGATGATTTTCTCCTCTACTCCACTCTCATAAGGTCCCACACTGAGTACTGTGACCAGGTCTGAGGTTCCTTGCAGAGGAAAGACATGGACCTGTAAGAGCAGTCTCACCCATGAAGAAAGGCTGAGAGAGTTGGGGTTGTATAGCCTGGAGAAGAGAAAACTCCATGGAGACCTTCCTGGGGCTTTTCGGTACTTAAAGTAGGCTTATCAGAAAGATGGAGATAATATGGCCTGCAGTGATAGGACAAAGGGTAATAGTTTGAAACTAGAAGGAGATAGATTTAAACAAGTTAAAAGCAGGACATATTTTACAATTAGAGTGGTGAAACACTGGAACAGGTTGCCCAGAGAGCTGGTAGATACCCCATCCCTGGAAACATTAAAGGTCAGGCTGGACAGAGCTCTGAACTACTTGATCTAGTTGAAGGTGTCCCTGCTTATTGCAGAAGGGTTGGATTAGACAACCTCTGAAAATCCTTTCCAATCCAAATTACTCTACATTTCTATGAAATATACTTGTGTTATTATCCACTGGGGTCCCCATATCCTCCAACAATAGGAGTCATCTTGTTTGACTTTGCTGTTTGTGTCCAAAAGCTGTTATTGGAAAATCTCAACAAAGAAACGGGCAATGTTCCTACCATTTGGCCGAGGCTATTTTAGTTAGTATATCTAGACATAATTCATATGATACCATAAATTAAGAGGAATAGGCACCTCTAAAGTTGTTAAAATTAAAATAAATATTTTGATATTAAATCAGAATTAAATAGTTCGAACTTTACTTTTCTATGGGACTAAAATGGCAACATGACATCGTTGAATTGTCAGTACAAGAAAGAGAGGATTCCACTGAATTATGATTTTTAGGCAATCCTGAACACATTGTCTTGCAATCAGCAACTTTAAGTCTGTGTTAGCCCTGGTCAGATGGCTTCTGCCACAAACAATATCAGCACTCAGAGTAGTTTGTAATCCAGTGGGGAAAATCCATATGTACATGTTGTAATGATTCAACAAAAACCAATGCACTATTCATGGCTATCCTGGATGGGTAGGCAAACCCTAGTCTAGATGATATTTAAAGCTCTGAATACCTTTTCTAACAGAACTTATGGGAAACATCTAAATGAAACAGATTCTACGAGAAAATGCTGGCATGAAGAAATTGAATACTTACACATATGAATATTGAACCAAGAAGATCAGAAATATACCAATTTTTAACATATATTCAATATAAAACATTATTACATACCAGCACTGCATCAAGGCAGCAGAAAAGGAGACTAGAGATTCCTGAGTGAAATCTACTCTCCTATGATTCTTTCCAAGTTTATTGGTTAGCTCTTTAAAGGGTACATATGGAGACCTATTAATTCATTCTGTCTCTTTCCTGATTTGCACCCTTAGCCAGAGGATATCTCATCAGAAAACTAGGTAATTCTTTCGCATTAATTGTTAGAAACAGTTGTTAGCTTTAATTTTATTAACATTCTCAAGTATCATGAATGTAGCTGCAAACTACAAACAAATAACCATCTTATTTCAAACTTCTTTATTTTTTATTTTTCTCTCATGGTTACACTGAAGACTTTTACTAACATCATAATTATATAATATACATCATGTTGGGGACAGATTTTTTCCTCCTTTTAATGTTTTACTTGTAGGCTTTAACAAGTTTATAGATATCAGCCCCCAGTGTTATGATACAGTTTTAATTTAGAGGCAGATGACCGTTATTGCACTCTAATTCTTTCTTGCAGATTTATGGAATCATAAACCTGATGGTGCTTTAGGGATGCTTTCAAAAGGAAGCAGCAGGAACAACAAGGGAAATGTTGGAAAGAAAAGCGTTGCTGGTACTGTAGAAGTTTTTTCTGCTTTGAGGGCAGAATCAGGATGCCTATGCAAGGGAATGATAATCCTGGGATATAGCATATTGTGAGCAATATTATTATAAGCTTTGCCAGTATTTCTTGCTGACTTACTGTTTATATGGCATACACTCTTCTTGTCATTCCATGCCTCCCTTTCCTGTTAGCAAAGTTTTGTGCCAAGAGTTTCCTGTTGTGCCATGATTTTCTGATATATTGAAAAGCATCTTTAGGTTCACCATAGGTGTCTCATAGATTTGTCTCACAATAAAATGCACAAGAATGTGACTAAGACATTGTTTATTTTCATTTAGGGGGTTGGGGCATCTTAGTAGGTTTTGTATGCTTATTATGCCTGGTAAGTTAGGATTCATTCAGGATTCACTTGTCTATTTAGACATTATATTGCCCATGTATGTACATTTGTGTTTAAACAGAACTCCAGGAAGTTCATATCTCATTTTCCCACAAAGTCAGCAGCATAGAAAAGGATTAGAAATGCAACATAAAATTGGATCTTGTCAATAAAAATTTTGGTTTGATTTTGAGAGCGGTCATATTTACATCAGTAGCAAAAACATTATAAATCTTTTTCCACATTTACAGTATTATTCTGTGAGCATCTGTATTCTTATCTGATGACCTAAAATGTATAGAAAGGACATCAATCATTAACACTAAAAAAAGTATTTCCAGGCACACTTTCTGAATTTAGAAACAAGATAAAAGCTTTATGACTCAAAGAAAACAATCAAATGCTTTTTTTTCTTTCTTCCTTTTTTTTTTTTTTTGAAGCCACAAGCATCATATTTACTCAAAGGATTATAACTACAAAAGCAAATATCTCTTACAGGAAGTTAGGACAAAAGCTGTCAGAGAACAGGGTAGTAAATAGCCCTGAAATTGTTTTCTCTTCTTCATTTCAAAAGCTTAAGGCAAAGAATGTTTGACCTTTTACAAATGGAATGGTTTCCTGCAGGTCATGGTGCTGTATTGAGTGCTGCTGGTCAAGTGCAACTTGATGCAATCATTATGAATGGTGAAACTATGGCTGCTGGCACAGACTTCTGCATAAGAAGGATTTCTTAATCCGTGACATTTGCTTGTTTGAGTCCCCCAAAATTTGGAATATGTCTTTCTGCTTCCTCCATTCAGCTGTATTGCCAGAATTTTTTGACAGGCTTTGCAAATTAAATAGTATGATTGTTCTACACGACCCAGAAAGTATAAAGGGGTCAAGGAGAGAAATGTGAAATACGAGCAAAAAAGCTGCTCTTAAACCTGTGATATCTATAGTCCATTAGTTTTCACCTTGACATATTAATGAAATACGAACGATATTTCTATTCAACTTTATATTACAACTTAGGAATATTTTAATGAATGTCATATAACCCCTAGGCTAAATTTTGATCCCATTGAGAACAGTGGAAATTTTTACTATTACTCTTGACAGACGAAGACTTGACTCCACTTTACAGTCAATTTTTCTCCTGCCTTTTGTTAATAATTCTTGTTTGGATACTGGTTTCTTTCCACTTAGCTGGTGCATAGATAACTAATTCATTAATGCCAGTTTGGTTTTTTTTCATTTTCTCATGCTTTCTTAAGTTTCATTTTTGATGTGACCACTATAGAAGTCAAACAACCACGCTGTGCAAAAGTGGAGAGTATCTGAGCATAGGTATATATGTACCCCTACCACTATTAGGAATTATAGATTTATGAAGTAGCTAATCAATTCTGTCAGGCAGTGCTTCTTTCAACTTTTTGTCTGTTTTAACCATAATTTTGTTACAATTACTCTAGACTTAGAGTGGAAACTCACAGAAGTGAGATACCGTGTGTTACATTATCCTAACCCTTAAGCTGCAGCACAAGTGCTATCATAATAAGCTCTGTAGTGCTAAAAATAGCACCTAAGCTAAAGGCACATGGTAAACCCAGGAATTTTTCAACATACCGAAAAAGATGGTTAGTTGAGTCCATAGAAATGTGCTGTCAGAAATATATGAGAACTGGTAAATTTCAATTTTCTGTCATAATAGTTCATTCATTAACTCATTATTTTCAGAAGTGTTTGTGAAACCACAAAGAGAGTTTCTCTGGTCTCTTGCTGATAGTGATTTAGGATTCACAAACTATGCGTCTAAGTTCTCTGAAAGACCCTATCAGATAGTTTTGCTTAGAGCACTAATTTCACCACTAAAGACAAAACTCATTATGCCCTACACTGAAAAAAGGCAGTCAGAAGAGATTTTCTGTTTATGCAACCCATTACTTAAGTAGCAACATAGTGCTTAGAGTCCTTAAAAAAAAGTGGGAGAAAAATTTGGCTCTCTACAATCAGTACCAAAAGCACATTAAAAAAAAGGACAATGTCCTGTTGGCTTGCCTACTGTGTTGTGGCAGTTTATAAATGCAAGTTTGCAAGTAGATTTCCTACTGGAGTAAACCAAATAGTTCCTTCTAATAAGAAATTTCCGTATGTATGAGAGAATGGTTTGCATTTTGGTCCATTCTCCGTTTGTTGACAGCATAGTCTTTGACAGCAAAACTCCTATAAATCCCAAAGCTACTATGCAGATTGGTTCCCTGATGTTCATTGAAAGTCAGGAAATACATGTGTAAGTGTCTCATGACCAAAATATAGCCCTGACAGTCATCATGTCACAACTATGCACAGAGGCACGTAGAGACCATCAATCTCATATACACAGGACAAAAGAAGCAATATCGTTTTCAAGATGATGTTACTCCATCTAGGGGTACAGTCCACCTCATGCTTTCACATTCTCAGAAACAGCAGTGGCATCTCTGCTTTCCCCACCAACAGAGCCATGAGATCCTCATGCATGCCAGTGTACGGCCATCCCAGACTCATTTAGTGCCAAGATGCCCACAGGGAATCTAAATGTGATGACTGGTCACACAAAGGCTGTGACTGCTGCTGAGGACAGCTGAAGGATTTATAAAAAGGCTTTGTCTTTCGGAGCCAAGAAAGTCACTGTAACTGAACACACAGCACACACCAGCCGTTGAATGTCTGGTTTGTATAAGTGATACGTTGGAAAACTCAGGAAAGTAATGAACAACTTCTTGGCAATTCTGAATGCTGTGGTCAACACTTCCCATATCCAGAAGATTTGAACCTGCTTCAGGATGGCTAACTTTGTCTGGTTCATCCCAAAGAATGAGGATAACACAATAATGGGCCTCAGGTACTGTCATGGCTTCCCAGTCACATGCACGCGAAGAGCAGCAGAAGTGGAGCAGGAACAGAAGCACTGTTCCAACAGAAGTGGCAGTATAAATTACAGGCTGTACATTTTTACCACGGTTAAGCAGAATTTTCCAGCATGTATCAGGTATGTTAACAGTGCTAACAGGTTCATGTGCTATCCATTAGGTAGACTGACATGTAGCCCTTCTTCTTTAGGTCATCTATGTTGAAATGTCCTTTAATGTTTACAGAGGAGGTCTGAAAGAAGAGTATTTATTGACAGGCTCACATAGTAGATACTGAAGACTAATCCTCACTAAAACACTCAATAAGCTAATCAAGCAACTGAAAGTCAGATGGTGAAATGTTGATCTCCCTCACATCTTGCTGACCTCTGTGGTTTTTGGATTAGTTTTTTATACTGTAAGTGTTTTCCTCTTACATCTTGTTTTATACCTCAACAATTGTATTTTATTTCCTGATTTTCTTTTCTTATGTGGTTTTGTCATGACAGCTTCCTTAGAAAAAGGTCCTGAACTGAATTAAACCTTAAATTAGGAACAGCAGAAACTCAGGGCTGACGTTCACCTGGTGAACATGATGTATGCTAGAAAAGCCCCAGACTTACAAAGTTCACTGGAGAACTGTTCCACCTGTCATGAAGTATGGATGAGACCAGTATGATCTGGTAAATGCTTACCTTTGGCAGCTTGCACCTACTTCAGTTTGCACCATCAGGCCCAGGTATCAAGACAATACAGATGAAGTTGTTCACTCAAGATCTGCCTTAAGGAGCCTCAATGCCACTCATCTTTCCCTCACATACTTTGGGAGATACTGTGAAAGCACTGCACACTTAACAAACTCTATCTGTTGTTTACAGCACTGAAGAGCTTCATAGAGCTTCAGCTCTATGAAGAATCATTCATGAAGTCTGGCACTTATCTTTGAAGTGCTGCTGTGCTCAGTGTGATAACAGGTGTTTATTTGTTAAGGAAACTTCCCTGTCTGTCCCTCCAGGAGCCCTCTGTCAGTCCCACTCGCACACCTGAGCTGGGACCGAGGCCCCTTCACAGCTACACCGCCACACTCACACAGTCACACCAGGCTTCCCAGCTGGCTCAGCCCCAGGTTTCCCACAGCAGTCTCAGGTGAACCGATCCTTCAAATAATTTAGTCTTGGTGAAATAACTAAGTAACAAAACAGCAGCTCGAGCTGATGCTTCTGAGGAGGAACCTTGAACAAAAGACCCCCTGGGCTTTTATCCTCCCACAGTCTAAGGACGGGAAAGTCTGGAACCCTCGGCTCCTGCCTTGTCTTTGAGTGTCTGGTCCCCTGGCCGAGCCACAGGTCGCCAGGCCCTTTGTTGTGCACAGGGTCAGCAATTCCCAGCCTCTTGCATCGGGCTCCCAGAGCTTAACCTGCGGCTCCCACTGCAGCGGCTCACTGAGATACCAGCACTGAATGGATTCCTCAACATACATAAACACATAAAAATTCTCTCATTGTATGTCTCATTGGTGAATACAGATCTATTGTAAAATTGTAAAATCAATCACAGTTGGTAAGTCAGGTTAAGACCAAACTGGGTTTAGGTTCAGGTTTTTGGGATTTTTTTTTACCATTTCTTCTAAGAAAGGTGTTAGTTTGAACATTTTTATTTAACGACGTGACTAGGTTGACTATTTGGTTAAATTACTAACTACCTGAAGCCAGTCTATAACACAATATTTTATATGTGCTAGAGATTTATTTTCATAACTAAAATATTTGTTTGGGACCTTGTTTTATTTGTTTTCTTTTAATAGAATGCATCCTGATTCAAATATACTCTCTCTATTCCTACAAAACCTGTCTTGGGATGTATTGGTACTGCTATGGTCTAAATTCTAATTGATAAAACTTTGCTGAGAAATGAGTGTGAATAATGGTGTGAATTATCTTCTATGCCAAAATGTAAAAAAAAGACTGAAACAGGTGGCATCCTGTGGGGCTGCATTTGGTCTGGGCACCTCAAATCTGAAAAATGAAAGAAGTAAAAATGAGTATAATTTAATAAAAGGCATACAGAAACCTTAGCCTATCAGTGGCTTGGCAGAGAAGCTTGTGAGTTTTTACCCCTAAAAAAAAAAAAAAAAAAAATTATCAATTACCTCTTCAAACTTCATCATTTCTTTCTGCTAAGAAATTGCAGAGACCCCGCCTTGAAAAATAAAAATAACATTAATAATTAATTCAATATTTAAAAAATATTTTCTTGTACTATTTTAGAGTAAACTTCAGAGAAAATTTCACATAGTTTAAAAATGTCCCTTCTGAAGAAATACCATTAACACTTAAGAAGCAAATTTGAAAGGTTCTAACTTATTGTGCAACATCTGCTGCCATCAAAAACATCCACATTGCAAATATATATATTTTCTGGCACATCATTAAAATCCAAATTTCACCATAGAGATACAATTCAGTTTGCTTCTTGTAACTTTAAAATGAAAAGAAATCCTTCTCAGAGGAATCTTAATGTAGGTTTTTACAGAAAATATAGAATACATTTTGTTTACATCAAAGATAAAAGAATAATTTTTCAAGTTACTGTGTACAAACTTCCTCCTCTGCGCAGCATTTGAAAACTCCAACTACATCCCCCTGAAGAGAGCCAGGAAGATTAGGCAAAAATGATTGGAATAGATTCTAAGTATTTTTCCTGAAAGAATTCTACAGTCACTTACTTTGTTATTGTCTTTGATATGCACTTTGATTTCCATTCCCAAAAGCCATTAAAAAAAAAAAAAAGAAAAAAAGAGTGCTGTTTTCAGCAACGTATTGGCCTAGGATTTCAGTTTGCAAATTATATGTAAACATTAGGAAATACTTGTTAGCTGCATTGGAGCTTCTTCTAAGATAAGCATTAAGATATATTGTATTTCATATTACTCAAGAGGGTGCAGGCAATCTGCATAGATTTGCTACTGCCTCACAAAACAACATGAAGAAACATTCAACTGCAAAGTCAAAAAAGGCAGTCAGCTCCCTAGGTGAACTTCTGACTTAAATTTACTTATAATTTGGCTTTTCCTTCCTCCTTTTGGAATACTTTGAATAAGATATGAAAGGAAAATAAGGCTTTCATCATTCAAATAGATTCCACACTGTTAGATTTCAGCTTCTCTCTGTAGCTTTTAGAATCCATAATAGGAATGGTGACCTGTTGTGCTCAAGTCACTTGAGATCTGTGAAAGTTTTTGGTAAGCATTAGGCAGCATTAAGTGGCAGAAAGTGTGGCTCTGCTATCCATGGACTATGCAGCCCTGTTCCACAATGGAGTGGGCTTTAGATGGCTTCTGTCTTTGATGTGTGAAGCTTCTCCAGGGCTTTCTACCCCACTTTTCATCTTAGACATGGCACATTGTCCTGTGGAGTTTGACAGCATAGATATTCATGTACTGATATAATAACTCCCACTGTACTACTGTGAAGCTAAATATCTGTCACATGAAGGCTCTTTCATTGCTGGTCTTCTGTTCATTAAATTGCTAAAAACTTTATAGCACCCCACCTAACCTCCTGCTCCCCTGCTTTGCATTTACTGTATTTAACCTGTTCATTTAAAGTGGTAGGATATGTAGTTGGTTGGGTTTTTTTCCCTTCTCCAGTCAGACAATGGATTCTGGTGACTTTGGTTCAGTTGAACTATAGTTTTTATAAAGCCAAAATTAGACAAGCAAACAGGCAAGGAGAAAAGCTAAAATGATGAGAAATATTTGCAAAGACAATATGTAAGGCTACATGCACTGGTCACACTTTAATTAAAAAAAAAAAGAGGGCGTCTTGAGGTAACGATTTTGTATCTTGGCTTTACTACTGCTACCTTCTTTGACTCCCTGTATGCCTCCTTAAAACACCAGGCCCTCCATTTTCCACCACTCGTGCAACGGTTCTTCTTCACACCACAACTTCTTTTCTCTTCTGACCTGCTGCTCTGCCTCTAAGGACACGTCTGTTCCCTTGTGATACTCTGTTGTTAGCTATGGAATCCAAGCAGCATGAAAAGACTGTGAGGCAGCAATCCTAAATATGGGAAATGGAGTTGTACAGGGGAAAAGATGGGATCCTCGTGGTCTTCTTGGCCCATTAAAGCCTGTGATAAAATTATATAGGTGATAGGTACATCTGCAGAGCTGCATTTTTAGAAGTTACCACTTCTATATTTAAATTGAAAGAAAAAAAATGAGACTAGGGAAAATATCTCCTCTTACATAGATGTGTGGATTGCCACAGAAGTCAAAACTGATTTTGCCAATATCTCTGCTGGTGTTGTATGACTAGGTTACTGTTTAGAACTTTCTCACCAGGGTATTTTCTTATGCAAAACTGCATATTGGGTTTGGAGATGCTTCATGCAGAGACCTGTTATCTATGAGAAGGCTTTCCCTTTAGCTCTACTATACGGATATAGGGAGTTCACAAGCTATTTGCTGGATTCATAAACCATGTCCTGAAGAAAAAAAATACTGATCTTGTTATTGCCTAACTCATGCACGTGCTTGTATTTACCATTCTGCTCCATTTGTGGCAACAGCAGGTTGGATTAGAGCTGTAAGGTTTGTTATGGGAATAAAGGAATATGTCTTGAGTTCTGTTTCCTAGGCTTGACAGACTTGTCTGCTAACAAACACCCTCAGAGTATGGCAGTTCTCACCAACCTTTAGGAAGAATATGATTATAGCTTTATTTTTGTTGCTGTTGAATTATGCTTGGCTTAAAGTTCCAATTTTTTTTGTTTCGCATCTAAATAAAGGCACCTGGAGCCATCATTTATTCCAATAACTTATTTCCATTAATAATTAGAGCCTTTTCTGCTATCTAGCAAAGGTATAAATGCTTGTTTGATTGAGTTTTTGTATTCTTTCAGCTGAATCAGAGATCCAAATATTTAATGACATGATACAAATGCATGTCAAAGGGTCTTTAAGTCTATAAACTTTGTAATGGAGCATATACATCCCTACCTGGAAGATTCAGCAGCACTTATTCATTATCCCAGTGTATAATTATCACTTAGGATTTGAATGTTGAGGGAAAAAAAACAGCAAAGGCACATTACACTTCAGGTATACTCTTCAGAGAAAGGGAAGGACTACTTTTTGTGTTAGCAAACGCTTACAGAGGCTAAATGTTTTATGCATTTCATGGGCTTTGAAACAGAGTTGTCCCTGGTACACATATACCCTTCAAGAGGGAAATTTGCATTTAAAATTTGACCAGCTGCTAAACTGTCTGCTTCTTTAAAGCCTGATGTACCCTTTGAGTTTGGTTCCTGTCACGTGCAGAAAGATGGTCACAGAGCCACATCTTTTCAAGTTGTTTTCCAAGGTGTGCATGAGGTTTAAAACATGTCTTGTGGGTCTCTTCACTGAGGAGTTAAAATGTGTAAAAAGAAATAATCTGATTTTAATAATCTCATCCACTATGCAGTGAAAAGATGTGATACATTTCAATTTTCAACAGTTTTTTACTAGGGCATCCAATTTCCTTCTAGCCCCTGGTTATTACTCTTTCAGAACTGTTTTAGTCTATCCTATCACTGATTCTTATAATGTCTAGTACCACTTAAGCAGGGAACAGCTAACTTATAAATATTATTGAGTAAGTCACATACATACACCAAACTTAGGCTTCAAAAAAGTATTAGGAACAGCTTTAAAGGAACATGAGCAAGGTTAAGCAGCTCACATCTTGACAGTCCCAATCTGAAAAGAAATGTTCTGTTTTATGGGGGAGTATTTTAAAAACATTAAATACCGTTTGGAGAGGAAGAAGGGTCAACCTTGCAATGTCCCTGTAATGCTTCTCAGGTAGCTTACATTAATGACCCATGTCTAACAAATTTCCCAATAATCTTGAATAGGAACCTTGGTTAACTTTCTGTTTCATTTTATAGTTTTCAGTTAAGCACCATTTCATTGGGTAAGATTATACTCTGGTACATGTAAAATACCTCTGCCAATGCTTCATAAAAGCAGTATCTTCATCTCATTTTGTGTAATGGAAGGAGGTCTTCTTTATTAATTAGATGCAGCACAAAATGAACTGATCAAATTAAGTTCTGGATATTGGTCAGACTGATCACACAGAAAATGTTGGGAAAAAAGAGGATTCATTTTTCCAGATACTATGTGCCAAAGGACAAGATTTTGCTGTGCCTTCTACTTTTACAGATTTTCAATTCCACCTGTATTCATATGTAGAACTTTTAATGAAACTTAATTTTTACTGAAGAGAAACTGTTTATACTTTTTAAATAATACAAAATATAATTGATATAAAAACAAATTTCTATAGCTCAGAGCTCTCTGTAAAGTACTTTAAAATTCCTTAAATAAACTCAAGTGACATAAAAATGCTCACTATTGAAATGTGTAGATAAAAATAGAGACCTTAAAAAAAAGAATGAGGCATTAAATACTACAACAATACAGAGTTTTTTAATCAAATGTTACTGGGTATTTTCAGGGGGATTCATCTGAATTAACTTAGACATCTGCAGGTTATTTGTCTAGACTTAAAAAGACAATCCAGATCACCGTCACCTTCAGGATGTAGTGAGCTTCAGGGCCACACAAGGAAAATATGCACCTTTAGAGGGCAAAACACTTCCTGCAAGGACTAGAGAACAAGACAGGTTGAATGAATTAGAGTGATCTTTACCTCCATTAACTGTATGGATATCTGTACAGTGACCAATTTGGATTTAGACAAAAAAAATTTAGACGTTCAAAGATGAATATATTTCAGCCTTATGTTCTGAAAATGTACTTTAAAGAATGTTTTCCACCTATAATATAATTTATTATGCAAGAGTGATGCAGAAGTGAAGTAATGCAGTCCTCATTCATTCATTCATTCATTCAGCTCTAATTTACTTTGTTCTGCATCTACTTGAAAGTACTCTAATAAAACAAATAATTCTGGAATCTGCTACCTCTCTTGAGGTTGCAGGCTGAGATTTCAGGTTCTTCTGGTATGATGACTGAACTGCTCAAATTTCCTGTGCAAGCTCAACCACTGAAGTAATCCCAGAGCCCTGATATTTATATTCATTCTTATGCAGGTTCAGTCACTGAGACTAACAGAACTTTCATTCTGTCATATAAAGGACAAATACAAATGAACCAACTACAAAAATTGTGTTTCTACCTTTTGTAAAATCCATATAGTCCTAGTGACAAATACTTCAGGGTAAATTGTGTGGTGGAAAAGTCAAAGCAATCTGTGCTTTGAGAATTTGCACTTATTAGAAGGAAAATACCATGAAAAATTTTGAGAGAAAGATAAATACAGAGAAACTATCAATGTAGTCTTCTTATTTCTTTCTCTCATTACTGTTTTTATCCTGATTGGCAGAACAGACCAAGAATACTCTTCAAAGTCATAAGCTGCTGAAGTAGATTTTCTATGATGTGAGAAAATGAAATATGTCTTGACTGAAGACAGGTTCTAACCAGGAAAAATAAAAGAAAAAAAAAGAAAAAGAAAATAGGAAATTCAATGCCATTCTGCTCTTAGATGAAGCCCTAAGTGTTACTTTTAGGACACATGCTCTGTTTTGAAAGTCTTGACCAGTGCTGGATTGCAAAAGGTGGTATCATGAACTTCATTTCCCACATATATGATTCGTTGCATTTTCTCCCTGAGCAGAGCCATCATTTCTCTAGTCCCAGGCAAATTAAAAGGAATGCATAGGGGACAGTATGTGCATTCTACTGCTTTCTCCTCCTGAAGTGAGGAGAAAGCATATTTGTCTTTCAGGTTCAAAGAGTAATTTTTATTGCTAAGGCAAAACCTCACTAAAGACTTGTGGTCTTTAGTCAAATTAGATTTTTGGCTCTTTCTCTGAAATCTTAAAACAACAATAGCAGTGTTTGTAAGCATGTCTTTATGTATCAGGATGAGAAAGCTATTATTTCAGAGATCCATAGATTTTAAAAAGCAAATATGGAAAAATACATATGCAAAACTGAAACAGAATATTGTAATCTGTGGGACTTGTTTCCAAAACTGACCTAATTATCATCAACTTTTCAAAGAAAACATCCAGATCTCAGGGGAAGCCATGCATTTTTGTAAAAGGCAAGGGATAACTAAGAAATAAACTGTTGAAATTTTGGAATAATTGCAAATTCTATTCCCTTCCCTTTCTTCTTTGCTTTGCTTTTCAGATGGGGAAAGTAGAAACTGCTTAGAAATGTATTGCTATCCCGGGCTGTGCAGCTTCTGTGCCAGAGTGCGAGGTGCTGCCATCTCTCAAAAGCGTCTCCAACGCGAAGCCACTCAACAGGATCGCTACACACTCACACACGTGTGCACGTACAAAAGCACAAATAGCTTCAGTAATATGGGTCGATGGCAAAGAGGCAGGAAGGGTCTTTGCATAGAGTTCCACAGGAGCAGTTCATTGCTTCCACACCATAAAGGATTCCAGGGGCAAAGATGAGAACAAACCGAAGCTCAGGTTTAAGTACAAGAGTGGGACAAGCACCACGGACCAATGGTCTGAGAGCATGGGGGCAGTACCCAGGCGGGACTAGGGACTGGAAGCCAATGGGGAAGCTCTGGGGGAGTGGCGAGCGGCAAAGGCCAATGGGGGGAACTTGGAGTGGAGAACTTTCTGGGATACAAAACAAATAAGGTAGCAAGGGGGCGGAGCGGCCAGCAGCCAACGAGGGAAGCAGAACTGGGGTACATTACCAAAACAGAACAAAGCCTTCTGGAAGAGGCTTCTTTCCTCACTGTGACAGGACAGAGGTCTCTGCTACCAGGGTCTGTCTTACCAGAGAATTCTTTGTTATTTGTGCCACAGCCTGACTGGCCATCACAGAAATGCAATAGATGAAGGATATGTGCCATGATAGTTTCTTGTTCATTCATTTCTAGATGATTTTTGCATGCGAAAAAGGATCCTAGAATCAGAATAAATGTATGGCTGAGGTTGGGTAGGACATCCATCTTTTTCTGCCAAGCTGCTATCCAGCTGGTCAGCTCCCAGCATATACTGCTACATGGGGTTGTTCCTTCAGAGGTTCAGGACTTTACACTTGACCTTGTTGATCTTCATGACATTCCTGTGGAACCGTTTCTCCAGGCTGTGGGGATCCCTCTGGATGGTAGCCTGACTCTCCAGTACACCAGCTGCTACTCACGCTTAGGTGTTATCTATAAACTTGCTGAGGATACACTCTGCCCCATAAGGCAAATCCTTAATGAAGATGTTAATGGGGATTGAACCCAGTGCTGACCTAGGGAGTGGCCAGTCACACAATTTTGAGTCACCGTGTACTTCACTCATCTAGCTCATATTTCATGAGCTTCTTCATTAGGATCTTATGGAAGACTGTTTTGGAAATCTTACTGAAGTCTAGGGAAACATTAAACTGTCCTTTCTTTTACTTAGTATTACTTCTATGTTAATGTGTATCAAACAAAATTAATTTTGTGGCCTGGGCTGGATTGACTAGCAAGGCCGAGGAAAAGGGGATCTGTTGGAAGACTTAATAGTAAATTATATTCTTATCAAATGATGATTATAAAGACAACAAAAGATAAAGAAGACCTGTCTTTTGTTTGCCTGGTAGCAGAAATTTTGTCCTAGACCTCATATTTCATGGGTGAGTCCTAAATACGCTTAGATGTGAGATAAATGCTGCTTATCTTCAGAAATAGTGTTTGCTCAAGGTATGAACAGAAGTGGAAGTGTAGTTGTACAGGCAATATGACAGATGAGATGTGTCTTGAACTGTGATCCCAAATTCTACTGCAGTTAATTATCTGCTGTTGAAGCTCTGAGTCTCACCAGACAGAAATTAGGTATTGTATTACTGAACCAGTGGATGTCAAGGGTCACTTCAAGGCCCAGAGACGAAAAATGCTGTATTCTATTTAGCACAAGACAAACCAGCACAAATCTACTATGGTAAGCAAAAAGGCAACAGACTTTTTTCTAATGTATAGGTCTCCATATATCAATTACTTTGCGTAAATTGCAAGATAATCCATTATTTCCACAATTTAAAGCTCTCTCTTTTTCTAAAAATAAAATTCTAAAATAAATTTCTAAAATTTACTGAGACCTGGGCAATTCTTTTTGTTAAACAGTGATGTAAAATCCCGTGCCTATATTTGTCAACATATTCCTAAGACTTGTTAATTTACCTGAAAAACTTACACGCGACCTAAAAGAATTTTACTTTTTTAAACTGTGTGAAGTTCTAACTTTTCTATCAGTTCCACTGTGAAATGACAGGCGATTATAGTTTTAAGTTAACCACTTCTTAAATACATAGTCTGGAAATATAGTAATCTCTATTGAAGACTGAAGCAATCTATAAAAAAAAGTGTCACCTTATTAAAATGGTTCTCTTGCCTTTATCTTTTTCTGGCCAGTGTTAAGTAATCTGTAATTTTCCAGGAAATGGTAGAATGTATAGATATCATTAGGCCTAGATACCAGATAAAAAATCCTAACTTGTAATTTTGACTCTTGAATCGATACTGAATCTCTATGTACAAATTTTCTTCTTGAGACAATGAGATTTAGGGATGCATCTTATGACACAAAGATGCAGATATTTATTTTTATCTTGTGTACTTCCTTTTCCTGTAGTTGTTTTAAATGCAGACGTATGAGATAAGAAATACTAATCATCCTACTGACATAATAAAAACCACCAAGCTTTTGTTCTCAGACTTCTTCAATATGATTATGCTTTCAACAGTACTGGTAATGTAGCCAAAGATAATTTTTTTTTCATATTAGTGGCACCTTTGGGGAACATTAATCTCTGAATAATTGAGAAACACTGGCTAAGCTGTTAGCTTTAAATGACACATTAGTAGCTGTCATTTAAATTGATAGTTTGATCTGTAATTGAGAGTAACGGTCAGAAGGTAACTACTCTGTCATTGAATTTTTATTGCTTTATTAAGTTACTGACCTGATGCACCTGGCTGAGGTGTATAATCACAAGATACCCGAATGTTTTTACCAGGTAAGGGCAAAAATTGTGATTTTGATCCTTTCTATCGTAAGGCTTCATATTCTGTTTTGTTTTGTTGCCAAATTTTGGATGGCTATGTGTATGGATATTCTTTCTTTCAGTCTGTCTAGCTAGCTGTCATCATGTCTGCACAATTTTTTTTATGACCTTCAATGTAGGACTCTCAATTGCTTAGACCTTGTAAAGAATCAATAATCATTCCTTACAAACAGAGGCAAATAGAAAATATTCTATAAGACAGTCCTGCCATATTGCGGCACAATGCTCAGTGCTTTAGAATTTTTTTCAGTATTGCTTTGTTTTGCAGAAACAAATATATAGGTTTGAACTAACTGAATGAATTGTTGTATCCTCCTAAATGTTATGCAAAATGGAGTAAAACACACTTAGACATTAAATTCTGTATTGTTTCCATTTGTCATTAAAAATTACCGTTCTGGACCAGCTCATCATGTTTGCTCTTTTTTCTGTCTCTGGACATAGCATAATTCTTAAACCTGCTGTTTGTGCTGTTATGGTTGTAGAGACATTTTATAGTGAGCATTCTGTCAAAATTTAGTATTTGACCACTGTGTGTGCTGACGTTTTTATGCTTCCACTAAAATACTCACATCGACTTCAGACCTGCATGTTATAAACAGAAGCAGCAGCTCCCTCTATCCCATCAGGATACCAAGATGCTGTGAAGAGACGCAATTCAGGGTCCATGTACTTTGCTATTTTTGTGGAAAAAACATTTAAACAGTAGGACTGGTTAGTGTGCTCCTAGCTATTCCTAATGTTTTAGTGAATATTCTGGGGAGAGTGTCATAATGTTCCTTTGTCTATCGACTGCACAGAGATGTTGGTCTCTGTCCAATTTTTCTATTTAGTTTAATGTTCTCAGTATGCTAACTCTCTCTTCAGAGTTTTGGAGTTCAATGTCTAGAACACGTTAAAAACTCATCTACATATTTTAAAGAAAGATATCGTATCTGAAGTTCTTTTAATATGAAATGAACCTTGACAGTTTGCATTTTATGTCTGACAGCATGGACTCTAAGCACAAGGCCTACTTACCAGCTTCTCTAAAATTAGCCAAAGTAATGCAAAGGGAATGTATTAAATTAAAGTGAAAGAATTGTTGGTTTAGCTGTCATTAATGTGTAGAATTATTTTCTGTTACACAATTTATACATGGGCTGCTAATGCCTTTGCAGAGCCATCTTGGCTCTGCAAAAATACTAGCAACTGGGATACAAGTTTCTGCATTTCTCTATTTTGAATTATTCTCTTGGCTTTCCAAAATCATTTTGGCAAAGGAATGCAAATGATATGTTAACACAGCACAGGCCCTGTGACTGCAAGACATCGCAGAAGCTTGCATTTATTGCTAGCTGTACATTCACCATTTTCTCCTGAATGCTACTTCCATAACGGGCAGACACAGAGAAAACATATCTTGCACAATGTAATGGAACATGACAGTAGCAGTTAAGCCTGCACAGGAATAATTATCTCCACCCAGCATCACACTCAGGTCCCTCCTTTGTGTTGCAGCTCAGCTGACAGCCGTTCTATTCATTTGCAGCAATATAGGTCTACCTTGGCCAAGCCGTCCACGGAGCTGAAGCCATTTGGCAGCATTCCACTTTTTATTTCAGTTCAGCTTAGTACTGCATAGCATTCTGATTTAAAGACAAAACAGCTGCAAACCTGAAACATACAGTACCAAAAGGTTATTGGGAGGACTGCCTGAGGAAAAAAACCATACTAACAGGGATTTGCCCTCAAGTGAGACTACTTGTATTTAAGTTCTATTTACATTGATAAAAGACCTATTGCTCCCCACTATTTTCAATAATCATGTGAAATAATGAAAAGTATGAAATAACATCTGCTAAACATAAAAGAGTGGCATAATAAATGGAGGAATTATAAATAATATTGGAAAAGGAGCTGATACACAGAGTGATATGGATCATTTAGTAGCTGATTAAGGTTTTTTTTAACATTGCCATATATTCAGTAACAGATCTAGTAACAATTCATACGCTATATAGGCTGTGACCAAATGACTCAGCATGTGTCCTCAGCATAAAGCTTTGTGGAAAATAAAGGATAGTTACAATAATTTCAAATAAAAATAGAATACTTGGGTTCAAGAATAGAGAGTTGTTTTACTGCTGCATATGAGTGCAGCTAACATTAGAGCCGTACATACATAGTCAAATGCATCCATTCTTGAAGCGATGCTAAAAGCCAGAAGATGTAACTCAAAAAGAGAATCAGTCTTATGCTAGAAATTTTGAAAAAAAGCATATACTTTAATACTCAGTTTGTGTGTGTCTGAGGAGAACTGGAGAAGGAGGTGAGTAGATCATGTGGTGTATGTACGTTTCCAAGGAGGAAAAGTCAAGTGCTGAAATCTTAGCAGTCTGTGAGGAAAAGGCATAACAAGAACAAAATTCTAGCAGCTGAAGCAAAAAAAAGTACATTTGAAATTGAGAAACATGCTTTGAATAATAAGCATGAAAAGCTGCTCATAAAAAATACCAAGATAAATAATGAAGTCTCCATCTCTTTCCTTCAAATCAAATATTTGCCTTTCTAGAAAAAATGTTTTGATCAAATTCAGCTCAAAAGAGTGAAGTGTAGCAAGATATTAATCTTTCTGGCTCTAAAAAGTATCAGTATGTGTCTGTGATAACTGTGTAAGTAATCATGGTCACACATGTGATGTTTAAAATCACGGACAGGCTTATACTTCTCCACAAAAAAAAAGGCATAGGATCACAATGGAGATGGAACTGCTCTTAGTTCCTAGTTGCTGACATGGCCAAAAATCTCAGAGCATAAAATACATGAAAGTATGAAGTGCAATAACATTATTTTGTGACAGCGTCATACTAATGTTCTGCTTATGCAAAGGGGTGTCTGCAACAATATGCGGACATCCCCAAAATTAAATGGAACCCAGGCAGGAAGGCTTTGCTATATGTACTGAGATTTGGCTGATCCTTTAATCAGTTGTGGCTGGTAAATGTTTGGCAAGCCTGACCCATTTAAAGGTCACCAGCAAGGAGAGGTCCTCAGATTATCATACTATTTTCTGTTCAAATACACTAGAAATGTTTGCAGACTGTTGGAAAACTCTCCCTGAACACATTGCTCTCTGTGTCCTATCCTGCAGGTGGAATACATAATTAGAAAGGGGGTTGGATGAATAAGGAGCTGATAAATCACACATAGATTTAGGTGGTAGGTCCTCCTAATGTGTCTGAATCAGGACCATGAGAGATTTTAGCTAGGGATTGTAGATGCTGAAAAGCTTTGGTAGAGAAATTTTTCAGCTTTCTGCAGCCTTCTGTGAGAACTTTGTGGTTCTCCTGAAAGCTATGATAAACACTGCTATGGGTTTTTTGTAAACTGAGTTTTATCTGTGCACCTGGGATCTGTTTTTCAGAGTTGTTATGGTACACAGTGAAATAATATTTTGAAGTAGGTATTGTGAGCTCTGGCCATTGGGATAGGGGGTGGCTGGTCCAAGATCCAATAGCCTCCTGTCATCTTTGGGAACCAAGTTGTATAAACCAAATTATAATTAATTAAATAACCACTTTCTTCCTGAACTTGGATCGTGTCGTTTCTCGCCGTTCTTGGTACTTAACAGCGACAAGGGATAGTTATGAAACAAAAGATGTGCCATATGTCTGAGTATAAGAACAGTCTAGAGCAAGACAAGAAAAGATACCATCCTGAAAATCCTTCTGTTCAATTTCCATCTAATGCATAAGCTGCGTAAGTGCCCTTCTGTTAGACCTGAAACAACTGATTCCTGTACCACTGATTTACTGTCCCATGCAAATATCCTAATAATGTGCTTTTTACCTAGACTTGATTTTAAAAGCCATGAAATCAATACTTCCACCTAAGTCCCATAATACGGTAAAGGTGCCCATGATATGCATAGCACACGCCAAGGCATTCTGAGATGTTTCACCAATTCTTTTGGAAGACACAGCTAACAGTGCCAGTGATGGCTGTGTGTTCTGTCCTGTTCCTACTTACATGACTTAAATTTGCAGCAAATCATGTAAAAGTTATGGCATCTGTGAGAGAAGGATGCCAAACTCTTCTAGCCATTTTTACTCAACAGTTCTGTATATTGATATTTGAATAATAATATTTGAATATATATTATTTGAATAATAATTGTTTATTGAATAATAAACAATGAGACTCAGTTCCTGGAGCAAATACATGAATGCAGAATCCCCGATTCATTGTTGTACCGATAACAGGGGTAGAGACGATATTCTTCTCACTTGGCTGTTTTCAGTCCCTTGACTCATGAATCTGTTGTTTTCTGCTCCTCAGTGGTATAACTTGAACAGGAAAGATGAAAACTAACCAATCCAGTATTTAGGGTTTGTTCTTGAGAGATTTGAAGGGCTTGATTAGCCTTAAGATGAAGAAGTGGCAGAATGCATGTCTCCTTTTGTGGGTACCCTTCTCCTACAGACTGTTTTTATAAAAGATGTGTGACCTACCCAACAGCTGCATTTTAAAAAAAAATACAGTCAACTAAAAGAAAATGGAAAATACCCCCCACCCCGTCCCCCTATATCTTGCACTAAATGCAAGAAGAAATTGAAGGAAAAGATAAGTTTTCACATCCCTTTCCAAATTCTCCTGTGTGTTTTTTCACACTGACATGTTTCCTTCAAAAAATAACATGTTCAGTGAAAATTAAATCAGAGTTGAGCATCACTAGAAGAACTGATCTGTCATAATATGGAATCAAAACATGGTGTGACAAGCTAATTATAGTGCATAGCAAGAGGAAGCTTAGCTAGCTAATAAGTGACAAGTACACTGTGGCTTTGCGCTGTTCTATTTTTTTTCTGTTTCTGAAGACGCTTATGAAGAACATGGTCTTCTGTAGGATATTCCTTACTATGTTCTGTTATTACTGAAGCTTTGGCAGTGATGCAGCTTTTTGCTGAGTTATACATATATGTTGTATACCCATAATTTAGAATAAATATAGAAGTTTTTTCTTCTTCCTAGTACAGGTTGCTGCTAAATTGACTGGATTATCAATTTATTGTAATTAACAATGCATCTCATTTCTTTGAAGTCATACTAAGGAAGTATCATGGTACCTCTCCATAGCTACATTATTATTGTTGGGGTTATTTGTCATTAGCTTCTTAGAGGCGAGGAATCCTCACCTGGGCTTATTTTATGTGCCGTTTTCAAGGCGTGTGTCACTGGAAAATAGTTTCAAGAAGGCAGAGAATTTAACATGACAAAGCTATAAATTATGTAAATTTCCTTCCTGATTATCTTCTTCACTGACCACATGTGTGCCCGACTCTTTGTTCTCCATTCTATGATGAGAAGTGAGAGAAGTGTACAAGAACCATACATCACACTGCACACCACTAAATGGGAGAATGACTATTATCAAAGAACTACCTGCAAAACTCAGCCACAATGCTAACTAGTCTTGTTGCCTAAAATTTGATGCCCTGAAGATTTAGCTGCACTATTCGGGAGCAGAATATTAGCATTCATTAAAGCAAAATGTAGTCATAAAAAATTCATGGCTACAAGAAATAGCTTAATCATGAAATGTGCATTTTGGAGAAAAATGGGACACATACAGCCATGCTTGAAGAACATCACAAAGGTCTCAAACCATTACAGAACTTTGGTTCAAAGTAAAACTGCTTTGATGATTGTACTTGAGTTTTCAGACTATAGTGCAGCTCATCACGTTTCTGTTCCTCTTCTGTCCCATGAGAAAAAATTAAATATACAAGTAAAACCGTAAGGCACATGAAGCAATATCAGCATTTTCAAGAGGCTCTGTTTATTGCATTACCAGATTTTTTATTCCTGAACTTTGCTCTAATCATAACAGTATCAAAGTTTATTATTTTTACTGATGATAACATTATTAATGTAATTACTGATGATCAATGATTAATTATGGATTTCCAGTGTTATTAAAATAATGCTATTTTTTAAGGTGGATATAATGTTAAATTTAAAAAATGCATGATAGGCTTTTCTTATGATACATATATGAATAATATTCATTTCAGCACAATTTTATGCAAGACATCCTTTCATTTTTAAATGCAAAAATGTAATGATTTTAGGAGGCATAAGAAGGGGGTCCTATAGACTGTTCTTCTCTTATCATTATATAATGTCATGTAGATTGAATTCAGAACTATCAATTGGCCAAAAATGGTGTGTGAAAGCTGAAAGTTCTGTATCAGTAAGTCATTACTAGTTCTATATCAGTAAGCCATTACTAAGAGAATAATTAGGTGGAGAAAAGGTAGATATATCGGGCTACAGAGAGCTTGTAGCCAAATGGGGGGGGTGTTGCAGGCAGAGAAGTAGAAGCCTGCTAAGATACAATTGACATTACCTGCCTTGAACCCAGCAGGCAGCTAAAAACCCCACAGCTGTTTGCTCACTCCCCTCCAGTGGGATGGGGAGAGAATTGGTAATAAAGGTGCAACTTGTGGGTTGAGATAGAGACGGTTCATTAATGGGACAGAAAAGGAAGGGGAAAAAAATATGAAGATAGAACAAAGTAATGCACAATGCAATTGGTGAAGACCCACTGACCAATGCCCAGCTGGCCCCTGAGCAGTGGGCCCTCACCCCACAGCCAACTTGCCCCAGTTTTATTGCTCAGAATGACACCAGATGATATAGAACACACCTTGCGTCAGCTGTCACAGCTTTGTCTCCTCCAGGTTTCTTGTGCACCCTCAACCTCCTCTCTAGCAGGGTGGCAGGAGGGACTGAGATGTCTTTGGCCTAATGTCAGCCCTGGTCAACCACAACCAAAATATCGGTCTGTTGTCAACATTATGCTCACCTTAGATCCAAAAAACGGCACTGTACCAACTGCAGAGATGAAAATTAACTCTATCCCAGCTGAAAGCAGGACAAACATGTAAGTAGCATAACAGGAAACAGAGTAGAAGCACTTATAGCACAGTAATGCTACCAAGAGTAAACTGGGCCTAAATATATGAATGACACATAACCAAGAAGTTGTAAATGAGGACTTGTGTCTCCATTGAACAGTACAGTACAGTAAAAATCAAAACATGTTTTAAGTAATAAAATCTGCAAGAGAAAAAAATAAAAAAAGAGAGATCAGGGTAATTAGAAAAGTAGTCTGGTATAATTGCAATACTCTTGCAGAATGAGTGGGAAGCAAACTAAAAGAAGCGGTCCTCATGCTTTTTTTAGAGAAGGAACTGAAAAACATCCACAATGAAAAAGCTAAAATGGGTAAGAAAGAGGTCACCCACTTCAGTACTGACCTCTTCCACTGAATATCATCCCAGACTGGGCAGCCCAGCCGTGAAGACTAAGGCTGTGAGGGCTGTGACCTTCGCTGCCAACCACAGCAGTACCTGACAGTGGGTGTAGAGTGAGGTTGTCATGGACTAATTATTTAGATACATAGTGGTAATGACAGCTAAGGGGTAAGAACTAAACCTTGGCAGCAAGCGCGGAGTTGTTGAATGTCAGTCTTCTAAAGTGCTGTTCTGAAGTCTGAAACTGGCCTGATTTATTCATATTTTTATTCTTCCACCACAGTGATCTCTCATTTCCTGGGGCTTTTGGATATGTATAGCCGTATACTTAGTTGCCAAAGGACTTTTGCAGAAGATCTGAGGGGAAGTTATTGATGTGATTTGTCACTCCCATGTAGGCAATAAAAAAACCCCAGCCTAAACCAAACAAACCAGACAGTTGACTAAAGCCAAATGGAATCATATGATCATTAAGATCGGAAAGCACCTCCAGAGTAAGTGGCTTCCACTCACTTAAAACACACATGACAGTGAGGCTTTCTTCAAATTTCTTGTTCTTCCTTCTCTTCCCAAAGGACAACATAAAAGATGTGATGGGAGCTGGATAAAGAAGAGGAAATTATATGAATCCAAGTGATGGAAGTGCCAGAAAAGCTGAGATGCTGTGGAGGAGCTGCAACATTGAGGGAAAAAACAAGGAGCATTCATGAAAGAGCAGTGGAAATGAGTAAAACAGAGATTAGTTCAGTTTAAACTCTTGAAAGTTTAAACTCTGCATTTCTGCCATTAGAATCTGAAGGAAAGAGAGATAAAATGCTTTCTAGTTTGTGGAGATAAGAGACAAGGAGATCCCTTACCAACTACTGTGATGAGCAAAACAAACTTTACTTGGAAAAAAAATGTGATTTATTGCCAACTAGAACAGAACAGTGTAATGAAGAAAAAAAAAAAAAGACAAAAAAATTTAAAAAATACCTCAACAGCTTTTTTTCCAGTTTGCTGGCTGACCTTTACTCCTTCACTCCTGACTCTCAAGAGATGTTGGGGCCTGAGGGGAAAACACCGAAAATGCTGGGACATGTACACCCCAAAATGCCCCTGATGTAGTTTGCCTCTGCCTTTTTGCAGAGGCCTGGCCCAAAGTTTACTGTGCAACGGAACAACTGTGATTCATTCAAACAGTGTTTTAATCAGATCCTACAAAAAACGCCCAAATAAGCTAACCTGTTCGCTTACAGCCTGTTCTGCCTTTTTTTCTTGGTAAAATGTCGTAAGTGATTCCGCAAAGCTAGATGGTGTAGCTTGCGTTGTACTCCATGTGATTCTTGTCAGTATTTTATATGAAAGGTGTTAACTGTGTTTCTTTTTCTAATAGATTGTTTTGACACAAATACAAAAAACATGATTTTATGGGATTGCAACCTTGAAAAACAACAATCACCAAACAGAGAAGAACTTCCCCATAGTTCTCTGGAGGCTCTGCCAGAGAGAGGTATTATCAGTGAGTACAGGAGGGACTACCATTTATGCGGGTAAGGATTAGTCAGCCTTCTTTAGATAGCTCCTCTGTGGAGCTGTGAGGTGGTTTTACTTTAAAAACTCATATATTGTATGTTACAGCTACAGCTTTAGCTACAGATGTGCATTGGAGGTTATGGATCATAACACCACTCATAATAGGCAGCCAGAGGTCACCTATTGCTTCCTTATCAGGCTGACTGGTTAGCTGAAAGGGGTTGGGATGCTACTGAGAAAATTCTAAATAATTTCTGATAAGAATGACATTTTGGTCCTTATTGAAATGGATATGTTATCATTTTTCAGTAAAGCTTTACAAACCTGACTAGGTTGTTATGAGATTATTACTAGGGACACAAGCTGCTTGTAAGGTGAACCTTAAATCATGAATCAGTAATACAGTATTTCTAAAATATACTATTTTGCTTTTGAGTCTTGGAAGATAAACAAGATGCATCTGCTGCAACTGGAGTGCACATTTTAGTTTTAATTTGAATTCTCTAGAAACAATAACTTTATAGCCATAAAGTATATAGGTAATTTAAATACACACGTGTATATATATATATACACACACACACATATATATGTCATGAATACATTGCAACAGTTGTCAAAAATAATATCTAGACAATCATACCACTCACAGAGGTTTATCATGGAAAGACATTTCATGATACTGTTTAGACACAAGTCAAGCTGGTGCAGTAGAACGTGTTCTTCATTCACAATTCCTAGCAAATGGACTTTTAATTAGACAAATTCTGCAACACCTGTCACCTGGACAAGCCTCACCACCTTTTGTAATGTTGCCATGTAGACCAAAAAAAAAGGTGATTTGTCATCAAAATCCAGTCATTCCCTCAGGAAGTTTCTGATATATTTAGACTTATATGGAAACTAAAAACGAACTCACCAACAGCCTTAAGTGCCCTTGACAAAATAATTCCTGAGGGCAGGAATCTGAAATAACCCACAATAAATTGCCATCTTTTGAACATCTTCCTACATGATTAGTACAATTACAGGTCTGTTCCTTCCATTGCAACTATTGTGAAAGTTAAATATTTAAACAGTAGTGCTAGCTGGCAGTGTGATACACTAAGAATATAATAGTTTTAACTCCATAGTTCTGCAGTGCTGTTTCAAAAATTTTCTACATCTCAAAGCCCCCTCCCTGTTTTCTCTATAGGGCTACTGTTCTCAGCATAACTGGAGTAAAGAATGGATGAGTTCAAATCTGGCATCACAAAAGATATTTGCATTAAATCGCTGTCCTGTGTATCTGTAAGACACAATGATTTTTCTGGATTTCATGTAAATATTTGCCTTAAGATTCTTTTCCTCCTCAGAGAGGTGGGGTGCCTGTGACAAACGTGCTGCAACAGTCTGTGGTGCTGCTTTGTCCTTGAAAGTGGCAAAAGGGCATGCAAGAGTATGATGTGAAGGGCAGATACAGTCAAACCATAGCTGAAGAGGCTATGGATCTGTATGACAATTACCCAGCTTGTGACTGGGGGCCCTTATACGAACCCAGTCAGTGGCAAAAACAGAATTGGAACTGTCTTGGTTACTTGTCACTCTGGTTGACATTACCTCCATGTCTTATAATTTGCTCTGAATGCTAAGAAAACAAAACCCGAATGAAACATTTTTGTTGCTCTTGATGGTTACAGACATGAAGGCATATGTTTCTATCTCACATGGGTAAGAATCTGAAACAGAATACTTTTTTGTTGACCTAACTTTAGTGACTTTTAGATAATCTGTCAAAATACTGTCTTTGTGGTGTAGGCATTTCTCTATCCAGAAGCACAATCTACTTATGCCTTCGCTTCTGAACACAACCAAATCAGTCTTCACAAAAGAATAGGGAGAAGCCTGTAAATTATCCCTTGTGAAAGAAAGTTAAAAATAAGAGACAAGTGAAATAACCTAATAAAGCATGAATTGATGAAAAAAAGACTATTTTTCCCTGGAACCAGTGCTATCAACAGAAAAATGAGAATTTTAATGAATTGTGTTCAGACACAAATGGAGGATGTCAGTGATAGAAGAGCAAACATATTTTTGTATATGTTTTTCACCACGGGATAGTAATATTGACTGAAGCTGAGGAAAAAGATACTATAAATATATATGAAAGACCACATTTAAAAGAAATTCTAGACTCCTGTCATGACGGTGTGAAAATTTGATTCTTCTTGCCTGTCTCTTCCATTGTAATTAATTCGGACACCAAAGATAGAAACTTCCAGCTCCTGCCTCAGTGTGAATTTTACCTGGATCAAAAAAATAAAACAATTCATTGCGATATGCATACCATGAAGTGCATGATAGACATGCCTGCTCCAGCTTCAAGTTAGTTCAGAGGCAGTGTCACTGCAGCAGTGTGGCAAATTACAACTTCCCGACTTGCATGTGCAATGCCTGTATTGGCTGTAATACTTGAACCCACTCACTTAGGGCTAGATGGGGTAGCACTGCTTACTGGAGTGCCAACTCCTCAGCCCTGACCTTGTGAAGGTGATCACTGTTTAGCCCACAAAGGAGAGAGGTCCTCTCTCTGACCTGTCCAGAGCTTTGCTTGGTGCAAAGCAATAGGGCAGGTGGTGCTCCAGCTTGGCGACCTGAGTAACAGGATTGTATTGACCACAGAGCACCCAGTGAAGTCACCAACAAAACATCACATGAAAAAATGAAAACTATTTCTAAGGGCGAATGTTGAGATAGCACTAGTGGTGCAACGGGGAGCTGGTAAACAATTTTTCGTGAAATTAAAAGATGCTTTGCCCGATCACTGAAATCCTACAGGAAAAGTGTAAAATGTATAGTAAGAAGGAAAACAAAAAAGGAAAATTCTTAAATTTCACAGAACTGGGACCATGAGACTGTCTCTAGCTTTTTGACAGCATTGGCCATTAATCATATTTTAATGAAACATTGTTGTGGTATAAATCTGATTCATTAAGTCACCCACAGTTCAGTTAACTGAATGTTCAATACCACTATGTAGTTACTGTGTCTGAATACAATTCAAAGAAGTCAGATAACACTTTCATAATGAAAAAGAGAAATATTATTCTCTCTGTTTTTTCTGGGGTTTTAGTGGTATTTTTAAAATATATTCTCTCAATATCCTACACAAGTTTTGAATATTTTAAATGTATTTATCATTTTTAAAAATTACTGGTGTAGTCATATGGTAAATATTACTTGCATTTGTGCAGGCAATCTGTAAACCAGGCTCATATTTTAAAGTGTTGTGTACTTAGGTTGACTGCTGAAGATTTGGAAGTATTCCACAATGGTGAAAATTTGTTATATCCAACATGGATTTTGATCCAAAGCATCCCCCAGAAGGTAAAAATCAATATAAGGCTCTAGATTTTCTGGGTCTGTAGTGTGAAGCAATAGCAAGGAAAAAAAAAGGAAAGTCATTCTTAGATAAATAGAAAGAGGATTAAAAAAATGGAAGAACAGAGCTATTTTTGATTCTCTGTGATATTAGTGAGACCTCTGTTGTGTTCTGTTTTATGAACTCATTTTAAAGCAGCGTAGATATATTGGAAATGGCTTAAAAAAGAGCTACAAGAAGGATAGAAGTTCTAGGGGAAAAAAAAGCCTTTTCAGTGAGATACCTACCCAGTTCAATCCCTTTTGCTTAACAAAATGAAGGTTAAGAAGTGAACCTGATCATGATCTATAAATGCAGATACTTCCAACACTGAAGAGAAGTTTAATCTATCAAAGACATTAGAGATCTAGAGCCTGAACACAGAGCATCAGTCAATTGAGACTAGAAATGAAAGAAACATTTTTACAGTGAATCATCACTAACCAGCTGAATAAGTTACCTTGATGCTTGATAAGTGTTCAAATAAAGATTAGACATCTTTCTGAAATATATGTGTCCTAGCTGAAATAGAAATATGAGGCTTGACTTGCCATTCAGGAAAACCAGGTGTGTTAAACATGTCCTATGATTACCCGAGTGTAAATTAATCTAAATTGTGAACTAGTGTTTTTTAGAATTATTGTCCTGGTAACTGGCTTTGTTGCAAACAATTTTCAAGAAGAGACTTTGTTTGTAGAGCTTATTTGATCTTTCATTCCTGAAAGAGCACAAAATATTAAAACAACCTTCCTAGCAGACTTTGTTCTGTAGCATATTTCCAAACTTACGAAATTTGACAAGACATCACTGTCACCCGTTTTTAGATAGTCTCCATTTATTTGTCTTAGGTACTGAGACAGAAGGAAGATTGAGGGCAATTATTCTGATTCTGTTATTCTTCTTTTTTTCCATATTTCCTCTGCTGCTTTTCTTTTGCCTTGTCTTCTGTCTTACTGCTAGTTTCCTGGTTCCTTTACTTCATAGTTCAGTCTTTAAAGCTTCAAAAATTATTCTAGAATTTCACACTACTATGAATTATTTACATAATATGTAATCAGTGGGTGAAATTCATTACCAGTGAAATTCTCATGATATAACTGAAGTTGTTCCTACATACAGCAACAAGAAGGCTAGCTTAGTATTTTTAGTATCATATACTTTCACCATGGAGGATACCAAAACATGGAGGCAACCCTTCCAAAACACAGGAGAGAAAATGCAGGTTGTATAATGAAGTGATTTTCTTTAATAAACAGGATAGATACATATGCCTCTTGAGTTCATTCCTACTAGTACAAACTTGAGCAGCTCAGAAAAAATTGTGATTTGTTATGCTTCTTCCTTTTGATTCCCCCAGGCTATTACTTCAACATATTGTTTTTAGGGGGAGGCAATGTGTTTTTTAATATGAATTATGGATAAATCTGAATTGTGGGAATTAGGCTATAAAGCATATTTATTTAAATTTTAGAGAAACACAAGACAAGAGATTCAATTTTTCTAATGTAATGTGTCATAAAGTTGAGGGGATGCTGAATTTTGGAATGAGACATTCAAGATCTTTAAACAGAGATATAAAGAAAACTGTTCTACTAGTATAATATTAGCCCCCTACTGAAGAAAGGAGCAGAGAAACGCTTTTCTGTGTGCATTAGTTAGGGTGAAAAAAAGAACATACAGAGTTTGGTGTTTTGTTTGGTTTTTTTTTTGTAGAACACCATTTATACCTGTGTCACTATGGAAATAATAACTCACTGTGGACTCACACTGTTACTATTAAAAGCAGCGTTTCAGAAAAGTTCTTGATAACACTTCGCGCTCACAGTTCCAGGGAGTCTGAGGCTGCTGGTGAAAATGCGGTCCTCCAGTTTATTCGGACTCTTGTGGGATGTTCAATGCCTTGAGCAGTAGGAACATCTTTATCAGGTCTTCTCCAAAACCTGCTCTATTTAAATGTCTCACTGCAGAACTATCTTGTGTAAAAGCTGTTGGTCCAGGGACTTGGGTATTTGAAAGCTTTTACTGTACCCCACAGAGCCATTCCTTGTGCTTTCACAACCTTTAAACTCACTGTCAAAAATACTTTGCGAATAGTTTATAAGGTTAAAAAAAAAAGAGTTAGGCTTTATGGGGAACACTTTTTGTTTCTCAGAGGAAGTGGGAATGGAGTGATGTTACAGCCCATTAGGCTAACACAAACACACATCTAGTTTTTCACCTATTTAAAGGGTTGCAAAAACCCTTATAAATAAATTAATAAAAATCATCAGGAGACTGAAAAATAAGCAGATAACAGGTGTCAACATTAATTCTAGACTCTATGTTTCCTACACCTTTCCCTCCACACCAGTAGTGTAGCTGCAGGTTTGCTGTCCCTCACTATGAGGGTTTGATTTCTGATTTCTGACTTTCAGTATCAGGAGTGAATCTTGATGCTAAAATCAGTGAATTGTGCAGGTTTTGCATGTACTTTTCCAACAGTATTTTTCCTTGTCTTGGGCTTTCAGAAAAAACAGTTGTCCAATATAAAGCAATGGTTTTCAAGATGTAGTTTCTGGATCTGTCAGAGGACCAAGATTTTCTGCAGATTTTTAGGAGAGGTACAAATAAAAAGAGACAGCAAACAGTAAAGCACAGGGAGTCAGAAAACACAGAAACATTTTTGTTTCTGAATTTGGTGTGTTTTCTCACTGCGTGCTAGACATATCCCTTGGAGCATCAGTATTGTCTAGCTTGGATAAATTGTGTGTATATCAGTGTCTCAGACAAGAGAGACTTGTGGACAAACAGTGCTTTTAAAACGTGCACACATGTATACATATAAAATATAACTCAAATTTAAAAGATGGCATATTGCCACAACAACCTCTATTCTTTGTTATTAATGATTAATTTCCATGTCAGTAAAACTGAGATAATGTTGGTCTTTTCTTTCTCTTCTTTTTTGACTCTAAGGCTTTGTTCCTCTATTTTAAGTAACAAGACTAAAGAATCCAGTAAATATGTTGGAAAATTAAGTAACATACTGATATTTTTCAAATAGAATACCTGGACTTCATAATTCATTTTTGGTGGAAGGATATAGAATTTCTAATTCCAACACTTAAAAAAAGTATTTAAATAGGTGGTTAAGGTGGAACTATATTATGATAGTGTACTAGGCGAGCTTTTTGATACAAGAAAGGTGAGAAAAGATGAAAAAAATTCTGTGGCTCAAAGATCCAGACCTTGGATATATTAATTATAAGGGAGTTCTGCAAAAGGAAGAGCACTGTTCTGACAACTGTAGGGAAGTATCCCATGATCAGTTTCAGAATAGGGAGTTGCTGAGTTCCACAGCTATGCAAAAAATAAGTTATGCAGAAATAACAGTTGAAAACAGATGTGAGAGAATACCAACATTCACTGGAAGGCTTTTAATCACACTGGGTACAATTAAAAGCTTCCCTGAGATCACAAGAAAAGATCTGTGAAGTAAGACCTGAAGTAAGGAGCAGGCTGCCAAAGATAAATCACCCAAGTTTTTCATCAGCCATCAGTGTTTACAAAATGAAATGCTTCTGCCATTGGTTGTGTTTGTAGCAAAAGCCATTATCTCTCCACAGTTTATGATCTTCAGTCTCAGTACCGTTAAGGATTGTGTTCATCTCACCTGACATTGCATCTGACAGTCACGTGATAGTTACTCTAGTTTCCCAATAAAGGACAGAAATAGGCACCTCTGGGGTATGGTTAGTTTTATCCTAATGAATGGAGTCAAAATAACGGGAAGATCTGATGGCATTTCTTCAGTGGCAAAGGAAGTCTTGGGAAGAGGCTGGTGCAATTTCCACAGAAACCTGGTGTTCTGAGGGAGTTCTGCATTTCTCACCCTTTGCTCCCACACTGTTCCCAATAAAAGCTGTTCTCTGCAGGTTGAAGGTGCACTTAGTTCAGAACTCACACTGATGAGGATCTTCTTTGGCAGAGATGTGGAGAGGAAAACCTGAAGTGTAGAGGAAACTGGAGGACAAAGGTAAGACCCCTCCTTGAGCATGTCTTGGCACATACAACATAAGCACCTTTTATCTTGATCGCATATAAACTCTGAAGAATCCTGCACTAACGCTGGCCAAATTCCATGTCCAATGTCTCAGTCTGCCTGCCCCAGTCTCACTGTGTCTGGGGGTCTCTCCATGACCTCCAGCAGACAGGAATAGATTTGTTGTTTTAATTTTGAATGTTCTGGAAGGGGGAATTGAGCAACTGCATTGGCCTCACTCGAAATTGATTGCTGCAGATTGCTGCAGATGAGGTTTTTAGAAAAATAACACAAGTACCTTCTGATATTAGCAGATTAATTGTGATAAAAGAAATACATTCCCAGATGTCCAGGGTTGCCCTTTCTAATCTTACACCTGTGATCATCTGGAGATCATGACATAATTTGGTTCCATTTGAAACATTCATTAGGGAAACGCAGATTCTGCTGACTTGATCATATGCTGATTTAATGCTTTCACAGTATTGCCACTTTGGCTGATGTGAATCTCATTAACGTTATCAAGGCCACATCAAAGCAAGTCAGAAAATCTGGTGGAAGAGCATCTCTGCTAGCTTTACTCTTGTCGTGATGCTACTACCTGCTGAAATTTCACAGAACTACAATGAACAACTATTCCAAAGGATAAGGCATGCAATTCCTATGAATGGAAGAGCCATCCTACAGTACAATCTATACTTGTGATGACTGTACATTATTAATGCAATTATGGCACTAAACCATGATTATTTGATGAGTGAACAGGAGGAACAATAATAAGAGGAAAAATACTCCTTTCATTTCCTTCTAACTACTGTCTACAAAATTCTGTTAAGAATATTTATGCCTCTCCCCTGGTCCTCTATTTTTTTTTTTTTTCCACTCTCAGTAGGCTGTGGCTAGCCCACTGTACTAAGCACAGGACTGGAGGGAAGGAGCACTGAGGAGGAAAAGGGGAAAGGATTGAACAGAGAAGCAATGTTTCTAGTGAAAGGATGGGGCTGGAGCAACAAAACAGAGGTTTGGGGATTTTCAGTCTTAAACAGGTAAGTCATATCTTCCCTCCATTGCTTCCCACCCTGCGTATGAGAAGCTTCTCTTCAGCACCCTCACTAATTTCCAGATAAAAATGCATTACAGGGACCATGCTGTAGTTATTCTTTTTATAGTTTCACCAGCATGGCAGGGAACATGATAACATCAGAAATAGTTTTGTTACAAGCTCTGTGCTGATGTGCTAATGGGAAATGAAGAGAATACTGTGATCCCAGTTCTCAGGTCATATTTAATCATTTGTATTTTGTTTCTGTCTTTGCTTAAAAAAAAAAACTAGAAACTCCCTGGTAATTTAGGAAGCTAAATAACATTTTTAAAATGCATTGAAAACGAATTTCACAAAGTTTTTAGAACATTAATATGGCAGGATTATCTACTAGCTCTTCTGTTAGGAATTATAAAAGGAATACATGATTATTATTGTCTAATCACATACTCAAAACATAGTAACAATAGAATATTTATTATGTTCTTTCATATATTGTTTTATATGTTAATCATGTATTAGCAGACTTTTTTATATATGCATGTATGTCTGTCTATGCATGCATATATAGAACACCCAGATTGGAAGGGACCCTGAAAGCTCATCTATATATATAAAATATGTAAAACTTCATATTTTTCTGTCTAAAATACATATATACATGTTCCCAAGAGCCTACATTTTTTTTAAATTTATTGGCTTTAGTTTTCTAAGTTTACTTTGGAGCCTTGAAATTCTAATCTTGGTAGGTTTCTATGAAAGGTGAGAACCACTGCTCCATAAGTTGAACTACATTATGATGACTCTAACTTCACACTTGGCTTGTAGATATAGAAAAAAGTGAGTTTCTATGAGAAAAAAATGGGGACTTTTCTTGCAGTGAAAGGGCTAGTTGTAGAAGAGGCTGAGCATTCCTGCAGGTTTGCATCCTTGGGAAGATCTCTTCTGTATAGGACAAAGCTTATAATGTCTTGCAAATCCAAAGGTGGAAGGGTTGGATACCAAAATGATAAAAGGAAGGATGATCTTGTAGCATTTTTAAAGGAGGATGTTCAATAAAATACTTTAGTTCCCTCTCAGTTGCTTTGTTGTACAGGAGGTATTTTCTGTCTGAAATAATTTTAGCAAATGCTTTTACCACGGTTTCAGAAAGTTGTGAGACAGATTTGCAAAATTCCATAAATTACTCTTTAAGTTCTAAGTGTGACATTCAATTGTTCTTAAACAGTGCAGCAGCACCAAACCCCCTGGGCAGGAGAAGTCCAGCACCAGACACTCCGACTGTCTCCCCTGCAAGCCGGGCAAAGACTGAACCATCCCCAGGTAAGAAACTGCCAAAAACCACATGACTTTCCCCCCACCCCCCTCCCTGAGAACCATTCCAGTGGTATGCCAAGGCATTGGCTGCACCTTTTGTCTCTTATTAGATGTCTATTTTCCATTTCCATGACAACAAATGGGGAGAAAATTCCCTGAAGGAACCTAACACCCAACAATAGGGAAGATTTCCAAAGAGCGAGTAACAAAAATGAGCAATATGCAGCTTCATTCCTGTGCAAACTAAATAGAACTTTTGCCTGAAGTTTTTATTTATATTCATCCATTTACATTGCTTAGCTTCGGCATTTGTTTTGCAGCTTTCAGTAGTGCTTTCAAGCCATAACTACTCCATAAATTGCAAGTGTTCCACATAACACGTCATTGTCCACTTGCAGGACAGAAGACCTCCAGTCTACCTTCTCACTAAGAAGAAGGCAGCAGTGCTCTGATAAACAAGATTACATGTCTTTGCCATGAAAACAAGATTCTCATGTCTCTTGTAAGCAGGAACTTTGAAAAATGTTTGAAAAATACCTGTAGCAGTTCATCTGATCAGAAAAAACTTGCAACTTTCTTCTTCGAGTTAGTTTGCCTTTCAAATTAAAATAGGACTCACGCCTTCAGTTTTATCAGTTGTCTGCAAAGCCACTGTGACCAGATTTTTAAGACACCCAGATATACCTGGTCCACAATGTTGGAAAACTGAAGAGTCAGTGAGCCATTGATATCTTCTTTCTTCTTCCCATAACATGTCCTCTAAGAAAAAATCTTCATATCTTTAGGAAAAGTACAAGCTCCTTTGACCTAAAACTGGGCACACAGAATTGCTAAAGTTTAAGTAGAACAAGAAACAAGATTACATAAGGAAAGTTAAATATTAGCAGAAGTAGAATAATCAAAGTTCTTAATACATTTTAGTGTATTTGATTCACCATGCATGTAGATGAATAGATGCACGGATAATCAGGGAGTTTAACTGTTGGTGTATAAATTTTTGTTTTCAAATAGTGGTGGGTTCGTTCATAAAAATATTAATTTCCATTCTTTGCTTACTCTGTGTCTCTACTGTTCTCTTTTTTGAATATTTTGACCTTACTGACATTGAATATTTCAAAGCCTCAGTTCTCAGAAACCCACATCTTCCCCTTTTTCCTTAAAAATTCTAGTTCTCAATATCTAATTCTGATGGTTTTTTTAGAATTGATTTTGAAATAATCTCTATAAAAAGCACTTCTATGTCAGTAATTGACACCATGTCCAAACGTAGCTACACAGAACGTATAGATGCTCTTAAAGTGGAGGGGATAAAGTATTAGGCCAAATAAACTTTGAAGTAACCACATTTTTGTATATTAAATAACCTTAAAGAGATTTATTTTAATCCAGGGTGCATGGCAAAGCTACAGTAATCAAAGATACTGGAAAAAAAAGTAATTTATTTTTCTCTTCTCTGATTTTGATTTTTTTTTTATCTCCTGTATCTTATGGCTTAAGTGATACCTTATATCAAAACCCATCAGTAACAAAAGTCCATCTAGTTTTGGAAAACAGCTGTAATACTGAGGTATTAATTCATGTAGTTACAGTATCTGGATCTCAACAGAGTCACATTACAACTACATATCTCAGATCTCGCCACCTTTCTCTTACCATTCTTCAGATATTTCTCCCCACTTTTTGAGACACTTTTGACACCTTGGTTATTTTTCGTAGCTGTACCATCCATATTCTAGCTCTATGTAGATACATAGATGGATATAGATACATGTAATGTAAAAGATCCCCAAATACAACACTCCGGTCTCCCACCATTCATGCTCTTGAAAAGAGTTGTTATTTTTATTATTTAATCCACCAGAGACAGATCTGTAAGTATTGCGGTAGTACTAGTGATGGATGAAGTAAAGAAGAAGAGAATGGAATAGGAAGGATGCCAGAATCAGGTCCTTCATTGTGGTACAGTAATTTGCCCCAGTAAATTGTCCATACATGATTCTTCTTGTGCTTCTCTCCTTCTCTGAATGATAAGGAAGAGGATGGAAAATACTTCAGCCCTTACCACTGCAAGCAGAGTAGAATGTTTATTACGCTAGATTTTAAAAACATTGATAGATATACACATCAGTTGTTGCCAGATGAAACACAACATTTTAATGTATGCTCTATTTATTTATCAAATATCTTTCTATTAAAATTTTTGAGGGGCAGCTGTGAAATCTCTAAGCATTATTTTTCTCTCTGAATAGGAAATCAACTTGTAAATGAATACAGAACTTCACTAGCTAGAATTATGACATGACAGATCATTTCACTGTCAACTATAATTTATGGTATTAAACATCAGTTCTTTTACTAAAATGGTGATGTAATGTGAGCTAAGAGCATTTGGCAGATTTCAGGGGAAAAAAGAGCAGTTAGTATCTGTTTATGAAAGTGAATTGCCCTTAAAAATAAATTGATTCTTCAGTGTTCATAGTTTTTAATCAGCAGACAGCATAATTGATAGCTTTATTGCTGAAGCCAATTATCATATATGTACCTATCCCTGTGTTACCAAGATATTCCTAACTCTTCAGTCTCTGCACTTAATAATCCAGAGCCACAATTAGCTAATGATAAAACCAGCTCTCTCATAAATTGCTTTCCGGGGTGCAATGACACATGAGATACTTACTCAAATTTATCTGCAGCAATATGCAACTGCAAGGCTGTGTTTACATCAGTGCTGCTGTAGATGACTGAATTCATTCAAAGCAGAAGAGAAAACTGGCTATGTCTGCAGAATAATGTTATTACTCTTGACTCCCTGCTAGCATCTTCCTCTGTTTGATCCTGTCCTCACAAACCTGTAATCATCAAGTTCCAGGCAGCACTCTCTTTAATGTGAAAATTGAAACAGGCTCAGAAGATTACTTTGGAACTCAGGTACCACAGGATTGTGCCCGGCTGTGGGATGCGACACAGTTCAGAGACAGGCAGCTGTAGTTCTGCTTAAATTGTGGACATATGGAATGGGATCAAAACAGTCCGGCACGCATTGTGGGAGTGCTGCCAGGAGGATCTTGCAGGAGAGTGTTTCATTGTCACCTTCACTTCATGGAGATAAAAGCTTAGCAGGGAGCAAGTGAATAGTTCTGGTGCTGATTACAGAAGGCAAGGAGAGCTCCTGGAGGGAGGCTGTAAAAATAGTAGGTTAAAAGTCCTGAGTGACACTGCTAATTTAGAGGCTTTAATCCTGTGTCTACATTTCATTATTGATGACACCTTTGTAAGTAAAGCATTTCTGTAAGGACCTATGTCTGAATGTTGGAAACTCAGTTACACATTGTGTGAATGTGGGTTGATTACCTAGTGACCTTCCACTAAAAGGCAATGGCCCTGGGCTTCTTTCTAACATCCTGAAGGTGGCACTTTGCTGTGGATGTTCACGTGCTAAAAAATTATGCTCAATGTGTTTTTAAAACTGTATTTCAAGGCCAAATTTAGCTGTTCTTATCTGAAAAGTTCCAGTGAGGCACTGTCCAAAAACAGTTTCTTTTAAATGAAAGACTTCAGATGTGTATATATTCAATATCTAAGTAAAATAATGCTTTAGTGATTGGTTATTTATTTCACTGTGCTAAGATTTCAAGCATAACCAGTTCTCTGTTATTGTATCTTACTGAATGGGGTAAACAGATTGTGTGGTGATTTTAAGAGCTCATATTCTCCTGTCCTTGACTATGACTAAACAGGTAATGGCACTTGAATTGGCATTCATATGATCAAAGTGCATAGATATTTGAAGACAAATACATAAATGAGGAATTATAATTACATTTTTGGCTGTGCTTCGAAGAAGATAATTCTGCCTTTTGAGACACTGAACACTCAAGTAATGTCAAATGTAAATATCATTAAGGTGAATCATCTTCTAGTAAGTGAACAGTGCATATGACATTGAGAACAGAGATTGAAATGGGCTGTAAACTTTCCTCTTGCTCTGTGTTTATTGTATACTATTATTCTGACTGCTTATATACTATAGAAATATTGACTTACTTAAATGTTTCTCATTACATTAAAAAAGTGTCTGGAAAGCTGTTTGTCAGGAAAGATTGAGAGCAGCCATGATGCTAAGACTTCCATTTTATCATACCTGTATTGGCAGAAAAAGTAGAGCAGGCACAAATGAAAACATCATACAGAATTCTAGTGATGGCTATTGCATGCCCAGAAAAGAGGAGATTAACAAGATGGATGGAGAAAGACTTCTAAGAACTGTTTTCTTTAAAAACACTAAATAATTTTATGTCTGTAGGCTAAAAGTTTATGAGGAATATTTTCCTCCCTCATTTGGAGCATGAGTTTGAGACTAGTTTATATAAAATACAGATGAACTAAAATCATGACAAACCATTTAACTGTGAAGAAAGTTTTTAAACTTTTAATATGATACATGAGATTTATGAGAAAATAGAATCTTTAGCCAAATCATTTGTTGGGCAGGTGCTATTTGAATGCATGTAGCATCTCTAAAAATCATGAGGAAGAGGATCAGTTTATTAGCAGTGCTGCACTTGTTCCTTGATGGGGAAAGAAGGCAAGCAGTATTACTTTCCCAATAAAGAAGTCCGTCTTGAAACACCTTCTTTCAAAATTTTATTTTTAACAAAAATTGAAGTCTTCATTAAAATTTTCAAGCAAATTCACATTTCCTTAAAATTTGTGGCCATCTTTTATAGTTGGGCTTATTAGTCTTCCGGCTTAAATAATTCTTACTCTTCTTGAACAGAAAAGGAGAAATTAAGTTTGACATTTCTCCACTTAGATGGCTGAGCATAAGGAAATCTAAATGTTCCGAGGTTAGCCAGGGCATTGACATCTAAATCATACCATCCTCTGTGGATCAAAATCCTTCTATATTCTGAGCAGGGACTATGTCCTAATTCCAGGTTCCAGTACCAAAAACTATTAAAAATAAGAAAAGAGAAATATCCCATGATACACTGTTTTGTACCCGCAGTTTGAATACACACCTGACCCCCATTTTAAGAAAGGTATAGTTGAATTTAAAAAGTTGCAAACAAGTCCTATGAGAATGACCAAAATCCCTGAACACTTCTGTTGCAATTTTTCATAGCTGATAAATGTCTGCTGTTTTGTAATTCAGCAGTTTTTGTCTGTCCTTCAATGCACTTTGAATAAAATTAGCTTGTATATAAATAACTTCCTGCAAGGTTATTTTATATAACGAACTCTTCCTTAATGTCCTCACAAGGTATCAAAATAGCATCACCATTTTTAGGTCACTTGTCATATAGAGGGACAATTTAAGCAGGTGCTTAAGTTTAAGCATACGACTGCTCTTTGGTGCACTGAAACCTTGATGAACTTCTTTACAGTTAAGTAATTAAGTCACATGAAGTTCCTGTCTTTCAAGTGATGGTTAAGCCCCAGAAACTGAGATGGTTAAGGTCTTTTAGATGGCCTAGGAACAAATGTGAAAGAACTTGGATAATATCGGTCTTACTAATATTAAATCTGTATGTTTTATTTCACCCTGTCAAAGCAAAATTAGGTTTTATGTAAGTCAGAACGTTTTACTTGACTCTTCACTCCTCTAATCTCCTTCCACATCATTCTTTTAATGTGATAATGAGATAGTGTTCCATATAAATATCTCATTACCTGTTCAAAACAGTGGCTACTGGTTAAAGTTACTTTAAATGTCAACAAAATGCAGTTACTGTGTGTGCAATGAATATGTCACATCAATGTAGAAAAACACAAGGTAAAGACTTAGTAAAATATTGTTTCCAGGGCACATCACCATGTATAATACCTAATTCTAAACCAAGAAAGGTGATTTTCATTCAATTGTTTTTTCATTGAATTCAAAGGTGTCCTGAATTAGTGAGCAAAGATACAGATGTCCACAAAGTAGAAGATAAAGGACTCTCCTGTCTGATGTTGCTATGAAAATTCACTATCTTAGTGTGGGAAAAGAAAGCTTATGCAGTTCAGTTTATTTAGTAACTAAGCAAATCAATAAAATACAACATAATAACAATTACATTTATTCTTAAGAAACAAATATGCAGCCTGGTGTGTATTTATCTGCCAGCAGTATTTGTTTATGAAAGCTTTTTTTGTTCTTTTTTACTACCTGATTTTGAGCATACTTTAGTGCCCTTTAATCTTTAGTATTTCTCCTAGTGCAGAGTATTTGCTCTTCCTCTGGGACCCTCCTGCCCTCACTGCAGCACTTCACTCTTTGCCCAAGCAGGGCAGTACTGGCTGGGCAGAGGGCACAGCAGTTGGGACCTCTGTTCATTATTCCTCCCTTCAGTGCTCATGCCCGCTTCACCTTTGGTATGCTCTTTTCACTCTGTTGTTGTTTCTTTTTTTTATTTTTTTCCAACTCAGGTTTGTCCAGAGTTACTTTGTTTTGCAGTTTTATAACCCCTGATACCAGTATGATTTCTCCAGCACAGCACTGGTGCATCAAGAATGAACTGAGCCATCAGTGTTCATTCTTTTTTTCTCTTTCACATTAGTTTGTGTATTCCAGTGAGTGTTTCCTCACTCTCTGTTCTTTTGTCAAAATCCTTCTTCATCTCTGATTCTCAATTTATCCATCTTTTTCCGCTTACCTCTTTTTGTACTTGACGATGCCCTTTTTCTTGCTCACAGAGGGCTCTTCCACAGGTGGCTTGTATTAATAAGAGTCTGAAAGACACTCAGGCTTAGTTCTTTTTCAGATGAAATATTTGAAAATATTTCATTTGAAAAATATGCTATACAAGCGTATAGCTTCCTGTTTATTTTTTAAAGTTTTTTTCAAGCTGCTTGTTCTCATTATTGAATATATTATCAAACTGTGCAGTGTAGCTCCTGACAGTATTGATATATTTTGCTTACAGGTAAAGCAGGCTTTTCAAGATGTGACTGTTTAGGTGTCAAGATGGTCAGTAACAGCATTTTTAAAATAAAGAAAATTTCAAATTATTAAATCTTTTGTAGTGGTAAAATAGATTAACTAAAAATCCAGTAGGAAAAGCAAGTGGAATTTCAAATATTTGTGATTTAGTTTACTCTGACTAAATTCCATGCCTCAAAGTCCAAAAAGAAATCATCAGTTAGTGGAGTCCCTCGAGGGTCTCTATTGGGACTAATGCTATTTAATGGTGACATGGACAGAGGGATAAATGCACTCTCAGCAATTTTGCAGATGACACCAAGCTGAGTTGTGTGTTTGATGTGCTTGAGGGATGGGATACCACTTGGAGGGACCTTGTCAGGCTTGAGAGTTGGGCCCAGGCAAACCTTATGAGCTTCAACAAGACCAAGTGCAAGGTCCTGGGTCAGGACAACCTCCAGTATCAATCCAGGCAGGAGGATGAACAAATGCAAAGCAGCCCTTCCCAGAAGGAATGGGGAGTGCTGGTGGATGAGAGGCTGGACATGACCTGGCAATGTGAACTTGCAGCCCGGAAAACCAATTGTGGCCTGGGCTGAATCCAAAACAGTGTGGCCAGCAGGATGAGGGAGGGAATTCTGCCCTTGCGAGATCCCAGCTGGAGCGTTACATCCACCTCTGAGGTCCCCAAACACAAGAAACACCTGGACCTGTTAGAGCAGGTGAAGACATTGGCCACAAAGTGATCAGAGGGCTGGAACAGCTCTTGCATGATGAAAGGCTGAGAGTTTGGGTTGTTCAGCCTAGAGAAGGGAAGGCTCTGGGGAGACCTTATTGCAGTCTTTCAGTGCACAAAGAAGGTTTATAAGAAAGATGGAGACTTACTACCAAGGCCTGTAGTGGCAGCACAAGGGCCAACAGTTTTTGGCTGAAAGAGAGTAGGTTTAGATTGGACATGAGGAAGGCATTTTTTACAATGAGTGGTGAGGCACAGGAACAGGTTGCCCAGAGAAGCCATGGATGCCCCTGAAAGTGTACAAGACCAGGTTGGATGGGGCTTAGAGTAATCTGGTTCAGTAAAAGATGTCCCTGCCCATCGCAGAGGGGTTGGACTGGATGGTCCTTGAAGGTCCCTTCTAACCTGAATCTTTCTATGATTCTGATATTTTGTGATTCCTTTAAGGGATTTTCAAAAATAATTCTGAAATATGCTGTAAATTCATTCAGATTGTTGCAATTCAAATGCACTGCTCAGAGCTTCTGCTGCTTTCTGTGTTTATTCAGAAGGCAGAACTGATGTATGGCACAGTTAGAAAAACTCTAGGTGCAGGTTTCCTACAAGCCCAACCAACAGTATCATTTGTGTTCCTTTAACAGCCAGGCCTTCCACTAAGATGCACATCATCATAGCTAGGATGAGGACTATATTTTCAGTGAATAATATGTTTGATCATGAAGGATTTGGGTCTTAGAATTTTTCATGTGTCTATACAGATTTCTGCAGATAGGCTTTTTATTTTAAACTCCTTACTGAAGTCTGCCTATTAGCATGCAAATACACTTCATCTGGTGAGATATTTACAAAATATTGACTTTGATAGTTCACTGTCAATTATTTGTGGAAGCTGGCGATAAACATCTACTTTCCAGGCAAATTGAGCACTGTAATTAGTTTTGGCCAAATGTATAAACAGGGTGTCTTAAGAGAGATTATGGAATGTGATCTTAGGTTCTTCATTATGCAGGTAGAACTCCTCATCAGTGCTGAAAGGTTATGTGCTTTGGTCTGTTCTTATGAAACCATAGTAAGCTGGTGACTGCAGCATCGTGCTGGGGGATTCAAGTCCTGGCACGACTACTGTCTTGCTTCTTTCTTAATATTTAACAACTCACATCACCAGTATGTCCCTTCTTTCTCTTTCTTCCATATTTCTTTTAAATTTGCAGTTTTATTTTAATCCATTATTTCAGGCTAGAGGCAAACTGCAAATATTGCTCTTAGTTTAACTGGTGTCTCCTTGCATCTGTTTTTACCAACAGATCTCCCTCTAACCCCATGCAACTTTTGACTCGTAACACTTTTTTTTCACTTTAGACATCAAAATCGCAGACGATGTAATGGCCATTTTTTATTCCTTTTCATCCTTCAGCCCAAGCGTCATTACATATGCTGTTCCCATTTCATTAAAAAAAAAAAAAGCAGTTAACAGTAAAGCCCAAATGAATTAATGTACTTGGCAAGTATAGTAAGATTTACCATAAGTTCTTATTCTTACATGTGATTATAATTTTTGGAAATGAACACACAATTCAAGATCTTGGTTATATGACATGAGTAGGGAAAATGGCGGAAAAGAGGGGAAACAATCTTATTGCATGAGAAAAGATTTATTTGTATATATTTAGAGAGATATACATAAATGTATATTAAAATTTGTGCTATGTGGATACAAATTATCCAACATGTTTCTCAGTTCAGCCAGAGTATTCTTTTTTTACAGTGTGGGTGTGGTATTTAAAAGTACAGTTTTGTAGGGTTTTTTGTTTCTTTGGTTGGGTCTTTTTTGCAGTATGTGTTTTTTCTCCACTTTAGATGGAATGAGTCCATAAAAAATGAGTGAATTTTGAAAAGTTTTCCATTATAATGACATTTTGACCTCAACAAAATAATAAAATGATAGAATAATTAGGGTTGGAACATACCTCATGAGGTCTTTTGTTGGGGTGCACTATGTGCTGGAAGAGAGATAGGCCCTGAGGATCAGAGAGAGGGCCTCTTTCCTGGGCCCAGAGGTGACCCTGGGAGTGCATCCAGGTCACCGGAGACGGACTGAGAGAGGATTGTGTGTTTATGGACAGACTGGGCCTATGAGAAGTGTAAATTGTAGTTTGTAGCCTTATAGGGTATTGTTTACCTATTACCATACCAGGTAAAATCTGTGTAATACCCCAGGTGATTGGGAGACACTGTGGGGAACATCTTTCCTGTTTATATGATGTTATATCCTGCTGGGTGCTGGTATTTAGGGAATTCTGACTGCGCAATAAACGTCTTTGCATTCTTCCACCTGATAAGCAAGGTCCTTGCCCATGTGTCATTACTGCAGTCTTTCATCCAAACTTCCTCAGAACAGGGTCAAAAAAGAATTGAGACCAAGTTGTTCAGGGTTTTATCCAGTCCGGTCTTGAAAATCTCCAAGAGCAGAGGCTGCACAACGATCTCGGAAACTTGCTCTAGTGTTTGATCATGGTCATAATTTTGCCCTTTTGCCAGAATCTCCCTTTTCAACTTTTGGTCATTGCCTCCCAACCTCCTGACATGCCCAGCTGTGAAAAGTCTGTCTGCATCTCCTTGCCATCTTCCCCAGAGGCACTGGGGATCTCCTTAGATGCCCTGGAAGCTGCCCCTTTTTCAGGCAGAAGAAACCCAACTTTCTCAACCTCTCCTCACAGGGCTAGGGCTCCAGGCCCTGGCAGTCTTTGATGGAGCCAGTGTTGGATGGAGCTGGACTTGTGCACGTTCATCAGCATTTTCTGTGGTGGTCTCCAGCTGGGCTGCATCTCCTAGATATGCTGTAACATGGACTCAGTATAGGGGAAAAGCTGTTTTCCTCTGTCAGCTGGCCATGCATCTGTAGACATAGCCTAGGATGCTGTTAGCTTTCAGTGCTGCCCAGGCACACTGCTGGCTCAGGTACAGCCTGCTGCCCACCCTTTCTTAGAGCAGATACTGCTAATTTATTTAGAGATCAAGATTTCTGTACCTCCACATTGTGAGGTTTGTGTTTTGAAGTGAAACTAAATGAGACCTCCTTTTGGAATGATTTTATTTGGGGAGTGGAAGGCATCTTGAATGACATTGTAGAGTTACATTTTTTTTCTCAGGATAAATTTCATGCCAAAAATTTTCTCCTTCTTTAGAAACATGCATTTTGAATTTTTCTGTACTTTATGTAAAATTTTTCATACTTTCACAGGATTTATAAATTCCTTTAATCCACTTTTTGCCTAGCAGGTCTGGAAACATCAACTCTTCGGTAACTTTCTTGGGTTCAGCACCATAAAGTGCAGGCTGTGTCTCTAATGTGGGTTCTTGTACTTGATTTTACTTTCTTATCTGAATTTGTTAACTTCTAGTCTGTGACTCTGAGCATCTCTAAACAGGCCTTTGGCAAGCTGTGGGGAGATTGAATTTATGTGAAACAATTTGGTTATTTGATGTGTTCAGTGTTTGTATGTTTTGTTAGCAACTCTGTGTACCAAAATAACATTTATCCTAGACTTTGATTTGAAGTGGAAGAAATTAATTATAAAACACTACACAGAACTACCTTAATCCATAAAGATTTCTTTCTTAAAATAAAACCTAGGGTTGAATACAAGCTGGTCATCACTGGAGGGAGATTAATCTTTATTCCTTTATCAGGTTTGCCCCTTAGCCAGGGAATGTTCCCAGCACAGGTCACATAATTTGAGTATAGAGTTGTGGTGCAGGGTTGCTAGAGAAGGCAAGAGGAATTATGAAATAACCCTGGTTGCTGAGCAGTGTTGCAGTCTGTGTTAGGTAGCACTGGGTATCACAGTAGCTCTGTGTGTGTGTGCATATGCAAGAGGTGCAAAGAATGAGAGCTCAATGGGTGCTAAGTTTGCTGCAACCTTTCCTTCTCCCTTCTTCTCAGCAAGTTTATGGCTAGGAAAAAAAGTAACACCCCAATGCTGCCTAACTGTGGTCCTTTGCAACAGGACTTACTCTTGAAGACCTTGATATTCAAAACTTTGAAACACGGTTTGTTTTTTTTCCTTAAAATTCACAAAGTACAGGAATACATCTAGTATGAAGATGGTGAGGGGAAAAGTCTCTCAGAAAGTGGGCAATACAGGAAATGAATTGTGTCTAGCATTGCAATCAAGCAAACCCTTGTCATGAAAATTCATCTGCTGGGGAAAATCAGAGCATTTCCTCTGAAATACGAAGCAGTGATGAGTGATATTAGCTGATGATATGGTTCTGTATAACTTTATGCTTTTTTCTTAGTGTAGGTCATCGTGAGAGCATCCAAAGAATAATTCTCTCAGTAATTTGTTAATCTTGGATTAATATATTGCATAGTTTTGTGATATATTTATAAAAAGCTATGCTATTTTTTATCCTAAAGACAACACTCATCTATCTATCTATCTGTCTGTCTATCTATCTATCTATCTATCAATCATCAGGCTTTTGTTTGCAATAAATTTTAGACACTTTATCAAAAGTATATTTGATTTATGCAAGTATATATGCATTATTCAGGATGAATGAGGAGTGTTCTAATGCATTTCAGAAGGCATTTTTTATATCCTATTTCTGAAAGGAAAAAATAAATAATGTAGCAATGTTTAAAAGCTGTTTAAAATTCTAGACATTTTTCCTTTGAAATCTGAGTTTCCTGTTCTGACTTTATTGTATATCAAATTCTGCTGTCTAGGAAAACATGAGAAATGCTGTGAAGTTTCTTTTCCAGTCATTGCCTAAGATGCTAGCACAATCTTAGGCCTTGGATTAGAAACTTGACCTCAGCTCAGCCAGAAAATTAGATTAAAGCAGAACTTCAAATCAGATTCCTCAACTGAGTATTACACACGCAAACTGTATATATGCAAAATATTGTGATTTTGAAAAATTTGAATACAATGACGGAATATAGACAAAAGCTGGGTTTTTAGAAGACACTTAGGCACTTTGGTGCTCATTGCTGCAGAGCCTTAGAGACTGATACAAAATGTAACATAGGCAACAAAGATAAGAGTCATAATTGCAAGTGATATGTCTTGATTTTAGCTGTCCAATACCAGATTAATTAGCCTCGATTACTTTTGTGGTCATGATGAGGAGAGCTTAATACAGCCACATCCTAGGTACAAGAAGGATATCCTTTAAGAACATGCACTTAGTTTTCCTGCATCCCTCAAACTTCCAAATAATTTTTTTACAATCTCCCCACTTCCATCAGGCGAGAAGATAATACAAGGTTGACTAAAACTGCCGAGAGAACTGTGAAAGACAAAGGCAGATGAAAATGATGAAAAACAGGTCTAAGATGATCATCATGGGGTTGGTGACTGTACAAAAACAAACCAACAAAAAACTACCCCAAAACAAAGGGAAAAAAATGCAGCAGAGACTGGAAAATGTGCTGCCAGGTTTTGAATAATCCTCTGAAGAGATGTCCTTGTTCAAAAAGCCCAAATCCTGAAACACTTGCTTGACCATATAGAGTTGGCAATTTGAGAGAAAAGAAGTAAAAACTGATACAAGACCCATTCAGTGTCAAAGAGCAGGTAAATAGGAGGATAACTGTCTGTTCATAGGTCCTTTAAGCCAACCATGCAATTTGGGAGATTTTGTCTTTTTTTCAGTACTTGAAATTACCTGTGCAACAGAAGATGGCTAACAGTATGAAAGAGAAAAGTGCAGCAAGAACTGGTAGTCACAGGGAATGTCATGAGTTCCTATGACAACTAAGGACTGTCTGGAGGCTGCAAAAAAATCATGTCTTAAATATATGCTACTTAAAATGATGAAAGAGGATATTTTCCTTTTATTCTTGAATTTTCATTCAGAATTAGTTGCCTGCTTAGTACCAAGTTGAATACTAATAACATTCAGTACCATGACAAAGTCTGTGGTTGCATCTTGAGTTTTGAGTTGTGCGAATAATGTAAAACTTATATTCCAAAAAAATGATTAATGAAACTACCATAGGGAGGAAAGTTCTGCATGTTTATTCATTTATTTAAGCTTCCTTTGCTTTTAAAAACCATAGCTGATAAATAGTTCACTGTACAGACCACAGGCTAGGCTGATAAATTTTCATGTGTTTGTCATGGGGAAAATATTAAATTTCATGCTTTGTCACAGATTAATAGGAAAACCATATTAATACTATGCAGAAAATTTATATAATTTCGGAGTCATGCCTAGAAGAAAAACAGAATAAGAGTTTACATAAGAAAAGAATGGCATTACAATGTTGAGACAACTTGGAATTTCTCTACAGTAAAAGAAAACCCCATAATATGCTGGGTTTGTCCCTGTTTTATGTATATACTGAAAAGAAAGGGTATTAAATCTTCACATGCTTTCTGCGTGATTTAGCTCCCCTAAATACCCAACTGTTTGTCATCTAAGATAATTACCCTAGGTTCTTCTTACAGAGAGAAATAGGCATTTCTTGAAGGTGTTTTTCACTCAGACTCAAATTTAAAGATGAGATTAAGTGCCTTTTTCTGCTCCACTAAGGTCAGTCTCACATTTTGTGTGGGCCTGTGGCATGAGTGATGGTTTATTCTTTTTCATACAAGACATTAGAAGGTGTCAAGTAAGGCAGTGGAGAAGAACAAGAACAAACCACGAGGAATCGGCCTTTTCTAGATGTTGGAACAAAGAATTAGTGCTTTGAATTAGTCTGTATCTAGGTACCTTAAAAATTTTAAATGACTCAAAAGGTAGACTATGATATAAGCACCATAAAAAAACATAGTATTTTCTGTTGCAAAGGCTTATGGAAGAGAACTCAATGGAGCAAAAATGGAATTCTGTATGAATAGGAAAAACATACTTCAGTATTTCCTAAATTATTACTATGTGTTTTATGTATCACACATAATTTCTCTGAAAAAGTTCTCTCATTTTTCTTATTGGAATTCATCAGTATATCATAATAGCTTTGGGGTTTTTAGTCACTTTGAAATAATACATGGTCCAACGTGTATTTTATCTCTATTTCTTTCTACTCTATCTCTGTGATATTCAATATTTTCCTGTCTTGATTTCAACATTGCTGCTCTTGGGGTACTATTGTGCTATGCTTCATCAGTTGAAGCAATAATGATATAATCAGCAATTACATCTTCTCTGGAAGTATCACCAAGTGCCTCGCAACTCTCTTTCTACGATATTTCACTGACACATTTAATCTCAAATGTTAATCTAGAAAACTGATAATGTCCTCCTGGAGATTTAGAGGTACCTAAAAAGAGATGTACCTGTCTAATTTCACCTGCCAGACCCCATGTTTCTTATCTGAAATTGTGACAAATTTCTTGATTTTTAATTGATGTTGCAAATCTTCTGGTATCTGTCCTGAGCAGTGGTAATAACCATGGTGCCATTTAACCTTCTGGTGTTAAACATACTGAGTCTTTTATTTTTGTTCTTTGCTTTTTCTGCTCCAATCAAAGTGCTGATGTATTCTCTTGTTATATCAACTTGTCCTCTTTTTTACTGGCTAAGGACAAAATTTCGATACTTTCAATCACTTCAAACATACTTTATTCCATAGCTTGTTGCCCTAGCTTTGCTGTTGAGTATAGTGAAGCTACTCATCCAGCTTAACAACTGCATTTTAGGTATTTCAAGTGCAGCAGAATTTATCTTACTGCAACTACATATGCGTAATACAACTTTTATTTCTATGCAAATATGCTCAGATTCTCCAATTCCTTTTAATATATCATGGTACACTATGACAGTATCTTCTCTGGATATTAAATTTACCATTAAATGTCTCTCACCTATATACTCAGCATGTTATGGATGGTCATTCAGTTATGAAAAACTGTCATTTGCCTTTGCTTTTTTGGCTGTCACTTCCAGCTTCACCACTTCTTTTTATTAAATGGGGTACATCCTCTGCTGGTAGAAGTAGATGAAATGTCAGTATTTGCTTTACCTTGCAAAAAATTAGCTTTTGTGGTTTCAGAATCTGGGTTCTTTTAGTACAGAAGACTGTTGTGCTATTCTCAATGCCAGCTTCCAGACCAAATTTATCGCTACAGCTGTCAAGGACTTTAGACTTATTTTTGTTTTATTTTCTCCTTCAGCCCTTCTGGTTGTCCCAGCATGAGTGATATGCCAACTCAGGACACAGAATAAACTCTAACTATTTAATAGTATAGAGACTTCATGGAGCTTAATATTGCAACTCTCTGCATTCCTCTCTTTATTAAGAATTTAACTTTTGCTCTCCTCCTACTTCTGATGTTACCATGAGGCTTTTCCAACATCATTCCACATGCTATGAGTCTTCTAATATCAGTAAATTCTGTACTTCTGTTCACATAGAGATAAGATTGCTTAGGTATATACATTGCTTCTATAGCACATACTTTCAAATTCATCAGATAAATTAGTACATATTTATAAATGGGATTAAGTATTATTTATTGAGAACAGAAGTAACTGTGAGGGGAAAGAACATTTTTTTAAAGGAATTTCAACTTTTAAACTCAGAATGGAAATATTACTTAATAACAGCAATGGATTCTACCTTTGGGCCTTAATTAGAAGGAAACAATACTTAAAGTTTTAAAAGTAAAAAATAGTGGCTATTGATGGTAACAGACAACAGGCAACATAAACAGACTTGGTAAAACAGAATTTATTTTCTTCATAGGCTGTTTTACAAATCATTGAAACACTTGCTCAACAAGTTTCCAAACAAGCCTCTTTCTGATGACAGTCTGTTCAACAAACAGGAAACATGGTCATTTTGGAATCTTTACTACCCTGGAAGAGATGTACACAGTCTTTCTGGAAAAACTGAGCAGCATTCGTAGATGATCTTCCACAAAAAGATTAAAAAAAACAAAAAAAAATTTGTATTACAGCAACACTCTCACCACTGTCATATATTTACTAATGAAAACAATGACTTTGAGATGATGACAAATACATAAACTGAGAGGCTAAATTCAAAAAAGAAGGTTCATGCCACTAAGTGATTTTACATAACTGACAAGAGGTAATAAAGCTGAAAAAAGAAGACTGACAAACCATTACATGAACAAAGATGGAACTAGATTAACCCCACAATCACAGAACTCTTAGGGAATAGTTCTATTTGTTCAAGGACTAGCTAACGTCTCATATCCTGTAGAAGGCTGTTTTCATTATACCAGGGTTTTGCAAAGTCAGGATGATGGAGAACAAGATAAAAGTCCATTGCTGTGATGATGGAGACATACAGGCTGAAAAAAAGGGTAATATCTTTTGAAAGTGCTCTCAAATTATCTATAGTTTCCTTCATCCCAGTCCTGCTAAGGAGAGCAACTCTAGAAAATCCTTATATCTCTGGCATGGAGCTCTTTTTGTGTTTATCCTCAAAGAACACAGTAGTTTTGGAAACTATTGATGTCAGCAATCAGCTCTGGTTAGTAATACGGCTCTGGCTGTGCTTTGAAGATGCATTGGAAACCTTGGATCTGCTGAGGCACTGGTAACTTTAGAACACTCTCACGTTTAGCTTTGCTGCTTCTTCCCTTCTGTGGAAAGCTGTGTGGTTTGTCAGTCATTTAAAAGGTCTCTGAAAAACTTGCAGTAAAAGATAGTTGCCAGAGAGCAACTTTCTCTGCTAAAAAAAAATAAAAACCAGAGCCAGAAGCTGGACCTTTCATGAAACAATGATAAGGATAGTTACACTTTTGTTTGGGGTGGCTGGCACTGTAGGGATTGGGTATTATGAGTGCCTGGGATGTAGGGGAAAATGCTAGGAGGGTCCACAATCAATATATGTGTAGATAATTCTAGTGAGGCAACAAAAATAAGGCAGTTTATGATTTTATTGGTAATTCATAATTCTGCAGTAGAGTTGGGGTTTTTTTTGGTTTTGTTCTGTTTGGGATTTTTTAAGAGAATGAACTTTCTCTCACCTTGCCTGTAATGAATAGGCAAGGGGAGCAATTACTATCTGAGGTGGCAAAAACTGTCAGTGTGCTTTGTACGTTTATCTGAGCAGAAGCTTCTCATTTGGTCTCACTGTAACCAAACCCAAGCATTCCAATATCCTTTTTCCTCATGTGTCTGCTTCTTCTTGTTCTTATTCATAAGATGCAGCCTTTCAATACTTCAAGGGGACCTGTAAGAAAGATGGGGAAGAACTTTTTAGCAGAGCCTGTTGCAATAGGACGGGGGTAGATTTCGATGAGACAGAAGGAAGAAGTTTTTTTACAATGAAGGTGGTAAAACACTAGAACAGATTTCCAGTAGATGTGGTGGAAAACATTCAAGGTCAGGTTGGATGGGGGTCTGAGCAACCTGATCTAGTTGAAGATGTCCCTGTCCATTGCAGAAGCAGTTGACCAGACCCAATCCACAGTGAAGTTTGTTGCCTCCCTGGGGCCTGGGTAGGAGACATCACGAAGGAACTTCCCAGTTTGGTATGGCCCATTGGTTATTACCAGCTACTGGTTTCCCAGAGGGTTACCAACAAAGACCCAACAAGAAGGCTGCAGACAAACAAGAGGGTTTTCAGTGCCTTGAGACAACTGGTCAAGGGATCTGGAGAACAGGTTGTGTTCTCTTCTGTCCTGAGAGTCCTGGATAGGTCAGAAGAATCACACCTTAGCAGTGCCACTAGCAGTGCCATTAACAGTGACATTAGCATCTTCTTTCTCCAAATTTTCATTGGGGTAACTTTCATCGGGATAATTTTCATTTGGGTAATTTTTTAATGCATTCAGCCTTCAGTTATTAATATCAGTTTGTAGCCTGTACATGCCTGTGGAGTTAAGTTGCTGCCTATTTCATGTGTTTGCAGATTTGGCAGGAAAAAATGAAACTGTATCTGTAAGTTCTGGGATAGTTTCGGTTGCTGATGATTCAGCCATTTTCTGAATATCCAGATTCCCTTTGTCCTTTGCTGTCCAGCCATATTTTTTTTTTGATTCAACAGGATGAATTAATGCCTCAAAGATTTCTGCCAAATTCCTGTCTAACCATTTATGTGCAGAGCAAAATGGAACAGGAGGCATGGCAGGAGTTTGCTAGAATAAATTTCACCACTTTTTTCCAGAACAGCTGACAATTGAATTAATTGATACCAGTTGTTGCTCTTTTAGGAGGGGATAGAGAGCCTCTAAATTCTTACAGTTTCTAAAAGAGATCCATGAAATCTCTAATGCATGCATAAATTCATGGAAGGTCAGTTGGGAAAGGTGCCCTTTTTGTGCAAGATTTTTTGTTTTAATACAGTTCCAAGCTTCCCTTGACAGGAAAAAGATTAACTCTGTTGCATTCCAGAGAGATGTGTAGATTTCTCAGTGGTCTGAATACGTCATCAATTCCATGGAAATGACATAATTTATATACAGTGTACAACATGTACTTTTATTGACAGCATTATAACATCCATTGTTTCAGTGTAAGAAAACCAGTATGTTATTTAATTTTTCTTATTAAAGTTGTTAAGTAACTCAGGTTCTTTTTCAAAGTTACTTAAAAAAAAATTAAAGTAATTGTAATTGTAAAGTATCAAAATGCATATGGCAGATGACATCACAAGCATTATATGCATCACTTTTCCGAGTGGATAATACCACAGAATAAGAAAGGGGGATCTTTCCCAAATACCTCATATATGATTTTATGGAGCCCATATGGTGGGCTATGAAATTATCCTTTCGTTGACTCTTACTTACTCATAATGCTAAAGTCTGTCTCCAATTCTGGAACACCTTTACCCTGAAATACCAGTAGCAGATAGAATGTCACTTGGTGTAGGTATGGATTTGAAATATTGCTGCTTGCCCTTCAGATTTGTAATGGCCAGTGACGAGGTCCTGTGATTACTTGATTTCATGGAAAGGGAGTAAGAAAACTAAGTTTTACAGCCAATATGGGCAAGCACACAGATTATTTAATGAATTAATGTTAACTTTTTTTTTGCATAAGCTGGTCAGTTTATTATACAAATATTTGATCTCGTTTTTGATCCAGCTCAGTATCTGAGATTTGCAATGCAATGCTAAAATGTGGTCATAGTTTTTCTGGGAGATTTCATGGGGTATGCATAATACAAATGATGCAGAATGAATCTATGAAATACGTGGTCAAAATTTCAAGTCTGTTGTTTGGTGCTATATTAAAAAATGTGTTATTAAAGAGTTACTTACAAATGGTTCTTGTACCGTGTCAGCATGAGTGTAACATAGATAAAAGAAATAGCATTTGAATTCTGCATAACACATTTCATGAAGTTTCACCAACAAAACCATCCGGTGCCAGCACTGACCTCTTGGCATATGTGCAGTGAAAATATGGATGTCCTCTATATCAGTAGGTGTAGAATTCAAGGTCTAGTTGACTTGATTAGTTAACAATCCTTCATCAAACTTGGATTGTACATATATAGTTGGCATGGCTTTTTCTCACTTATTTTGATGAAAGTAAAAACTTTATTCAATGCACTAAGAACTTGAGCCTCTAAATCAGGTGAAGAAATTCTCTTCTGGATGGGATACTGGTGGTCCAGTTGCATATGGACTCAAATGACAGTCTCACAGAGGATGAGTAGTGATGCTTAAAAGGCCTTCAGAGTTCCAAAAAGGATGTAAAGATTTAATGGGACTGGGTAAGAAGTGATTCACCAGGGGTCAGACAATATTTTAATTTTATTGAGTCAGAAAATGTTTTGGTCTGTTAATCATAATAACATGAAAGTAGCTGCAGATTTCCCTACATTATTCTAAGAAATATCTAGAGTAAACAATCGGTATTTAACTTTCTCTGAAAAAGTAATTCTTACATTAATAATAGCTGCTATAATGCCTGTGTCTATTTATTTATGAGGCATGAGACAATTGATGTTCTCAGTCTGTCAGTTATTCAGATGACTCTTTCATAGATAATATCTGCTGGCTTTCATTGTTTATTTTCAGGTTGTTAACTTTGTAGTTTTGTGAGAATACTACACAGTATACAAACAGATTTTCTTTACATTCAGCTTAAACTTAAGAACATGGTTGATTTATTCATTAATAATTGCTTTTTTACAACCACCAACCTCTCTGTCTCTTAAGAATTGACTTCCATGGGAAAAGCAGTTATAAACAGCCTTTCTTTAAAGGAAATGCCAAAGTAGGATTTTAGGGAGAAAAGTGAAGGGGTCAAAAAAAGAGAAAAATAAAGTAGAGAAAGTCAGAAAGAGAATAAGATGGCTAAGGGCTTGTATTGGTTTGCATGGCAAGTATTTTGTTGTTTGGTTTTGTTGGGGTGGGGGCAGATCAGGCTGGGCTACAGGGGTGTGTTCTGTGAGATGGCAGAAACTCCCCCAATGCATCCGTCACTGGCCAAGGGCAGATCCATCAGTTTATCTTACCTGCAGAGAAGATGTATTAAAAAACCTCCACCTGTAAGTACAAAAACTTGCAACAGAAAAAATTGTTCTCTTTGTCAGGATTTAACCTAACAAGGGCAAGAACTAGATTTCTGTATTACTTTCCTAGCTGCTGCTTTTTCTAAAGCTTAGGTGAAAGTGTACTTAGGAGAACTGAGATATATGTTCTTGTTACCTACATAACATTTAATTCACTGAGCTATTACACTTTTTTCTCCTAAGCTTGCTTGCTGTAATCTCACTTAAATCATATTTTCACCTAAATTTCCCATTTAATCTTTAAATAGCCAGCTGTGATTCCCTCTGATCACACTGGGAATGGCAAAAATTGGGTCAATCCAATATTTGCCATTCCTGCTCATTTCTATGCTTCAGGAAACAGACGTGCTCTTCAGGACAGTATTTTGTAATCATATGTATTTATTTAAATTTTGTTTATTCACCATTTTTTAAGCAATGGCTGAGTACATTAAATCAGGTTAAGGTTTATATGTAAAAAAATTCAAGGGAAATGTTAGCATGGTAAGTCTCTGCTCAGGGTCAAAATCTTGGACACTGAATAAATTCTGTTGCTCTGCACTCAGTCCAGCAATTAAACCACAGAGGCAGAACTTGAAAGTGAAAAACAATAACCAATTAACAGACATAACTGTACTGTGGAAAAGAAACATGAGAAATACAAATAAAGGAAAATGAAACTGCAGGGCGTTTGGAGGTTTATGAAAGTAAAATGAGGAAACCTCACATCAAAATTTAATATTCATAACCAAATGAAAATCCTGTTTACCTTGAAGAAGAAGAAGGGAAGAGGAAACAAAAGTAATCAATGGCATAAAGAAATTTTAGGGGTTGCTAGTGGTTTGCATAAACCGAATAAGGAAAATATCTAATTAAATCCACCCTCTGTTGGTGTGAAAGAGAAGCTGCTCCATATAATTTTTTCAGATATAGAAATTACAAAAATTATGATCCTTAGAGCCAAAGTAAAAATTTTTTAAAAATTAAAACAAAATAAGGGCATTTACATATAAATATTCTTTCAGGTTTTCTTTAATCTGCTCAGTCACAAAACACTTAGGAACAAATAAGTCAGATTTATAACAACTTAGAATAAAAATACTCTAAGTATCTGCTGTTTTTTGGGAAATGCGGCCCTCTTCACTGTTCATAAATAAGGCTAGCATTTGCACACATTTTTACAGAGACTCCTGATCTGTCAGCTGATCTTGTGTGATCACCACAAGAACTTGAGTAAAGAGGAGAACAATGGAGAAATATAAATTCATGCTTTCTAAAGGAGTTAGATTTCATTTCTCTATTTGTTTATGCAAAGATTCTACAGACAAGTACAATTGTTTGTGTGGTTTCCCAGAATCACTGAACCAAAGAATGGTTGAGGTTGGAATGGTTCAGGTTGGAATGGTTCAGGTTGGGTTCTCTGGAGACCATCTGATCCAATCCTTCTACACAAGCAGGGCCATCTGGAGCCAGTTGCCCAGGATTTTGACCAAATGGCTTTTGAGTATCTCCAAGGATGGAGACTCCATAACCTCCCTGGGCAACCTGTGCCAGTGCTCTGCCATCCTCACAGTGAAACAGTATTTTCTGATGTTCAGACAGAGCTTCCTGTGTTTCAGTTTGTGCCCATTGTCTCTGGTCCTGTCACCGGTCACCGCTGAAAAGAGCCTGGCTCTGTCCTTCAGGTTATTTACATACACTGATAAGGTCACTCCAAGCCTTCTATTTTCTACACCAAACAATGCCAGATCCCTCAGACTTTCCTCATATGAGAGGTGCTCCTGCCCCTTAATCATCCTGGTGGCCCCTCCATGAATGCTCCCCAGTATGGCCATGTCTGTTTTTTACAGGGAGCCCAGAACTGGAAACAGCTCTCCAGGTGTGGCCTCACCAGTGCTAAGTAAAGGGGAAGCAACACCTGCCTCACCTGCTGGAAATTTTTTTGTCTACTGCAGCTGAGGATATTATTTGCCTTCTTTCCAGCAAGGGTGAATTACTGACTTATGTTCCAACCCGGTTTTCATCAGTACCCCCAGCTTCTTTTCTGACAAGCTGCTTCACAACTGGTTGGTCCTCAGCATAGGATTGTTCCTCCAGCGGTTCAGGATATTACACTTTCGCCTGTTGAACTTCATGAGATTACTGTTGGCCTTTTTCTCCAGTTTTTCAAGGTCCCTCTGAATGGTAGGTTGACCCTCTGGCAAGTCATTCACTCCTCCCACTTTGGTGTTATCTTCAAACTAGCTGAGGGTACACTGCCGAGGTTTGCTTGAGAAGCTGAAAAAGAAAATATGAGATACTCAGCTGTAGTCAAGTAAGTGGAGCAGGAATGTTTTCTAGAACAGAGGTGAACAAGAGAGGATTAACCACCACCTATTAATCTACCCTGAAGGCAAGCTGCTGGTGGTGTCCCATGTAGCACAGTGTTAGAAAGGGAAGAATTAGTGACCTTTTCTGACACTGTTTGTCAGGCTTTTAATTGAAGTAGTTAGAACAGTATTACTGTGGTAGTGATTTAGAAATTTTAGAGTAGCAGTATGTTTAGAAATATGGCTGTCCATCACATCCATATTTTGGGTTCCTAACTGCACATTGTGTCCATAATTGAGATCCTTTATTAGCTTTAAAACAACTAGTGGACCATGACAGTGCTGTGTTAAAAATTAAAAGTTTCTTAATGTGTTTGTGACAATAGTTATGTTATTCTGTGTCAAAGCTGATCTCCAAGTCCCAAAGACACAGCATTCTTGCTAAGATATATTGACTTTTGGGAGGGTTTTCAGGACTAAGAGGATTCCCAGCTGCAGCCATCAACAGTGAAAACTGTGAAATCTTCCACTTTCAAGTTCCAGTATCTCTGTTAACTGAAAATGATGAAAGCAAATTGATTATTTCTATCTATCTGCAATAGAAATATAAAAAAGTTTCCACTAATGAAACAAGACTTTATTCTTCCTCAACTCAGCTTTTATTGCCTGGAACTGAACAATAAACAGAAATGTCAGAAAGTATCTTTGCTATTTCATATTGTTCATAAAGTATCAAATCAGTTGTGGTAGATAAACTGCTACAGTTTAATAAATAAATTAATTAGTACCCTGAGGCATAGCTCCTATTGTATCAGCTGATGCTGGAGAAGTGGTGTACCTGCTATCAGCAGTCTCTCTAAAAGAGTGTGTCTCATCAGCATTCTTCTTTTCTTGTACTGAAAATCTTTCACCAAAGGGAATAGGAAATGGACTACACTGAGATATCATTTATATGCCTTCGAAACTCTGCTTGCTGTAGTCTTTAAAATTATGAGCCTTGTCTCTTCATTTCCCAGACAAACATGGCTTCTGTAATTACCTTGTCCATTTGTCTGTCTCTTGTCACTTACTTGTCTTCCTTTTAATAGAATGAATCACCTAACTGGGTTCCACCAAATTTCACTGAAGCCTCATAAATTCACATGATTTTTGTGATGATCACTAGTGGGATAAATGTGTGTGTGACAAAGGACTGGGAAAGGGAGAGGGAGACTCAGTTGGGATTCCTACTGAGGGAAAAGCTGAGCTGAGTGAACAAGCCTGGAAAAGGAAATAGCTAGGAGATATTGTAGGATTATGTAGGGACAAAAGAGAGAATGTAAACACAAAGATAAAGAAAAGAATTTGTTTGTGTGACATACCAGCCAAATCAGTCTAGTCTACACAAGTACCATGATTTGAGGCTTCCTGTTAATAATAGTTCTTTAAGAGAAGATAGAATACATAATATTCTATGTGTATGAATATGGTGTAATTATTACATTGTGTCTATGTGATGAAGTCTGAAAACACTAAGTAATTAAAGTGCTGTCCTTTAGAAGATGAAAGCTGTGAAATTACTGTGTATCATAATGGGAAGTTCCAATTATAAGTGTAAAAACCACTTATCTCAATTTATACTTTTGTAATAACTAACACTTAAAGTGTTTTGTTTCTTTTCCATCTGATTACATTCCAAACAAATTACTTTTGCCCATTTGGACTTGCCCACATTTTGTACTCCTTACAGGGCTGATATACACTGGCAGCTACAGCTGAAAAGTCAAATTGGAATACAGCTACTGTTTCTTCAAGGAGATATTTCACATATCATTGAAACATTTAAAATACCAAAGCGACGGCTTAAGTCCTTGGAGTTTGTATAACTCAAATGACATAGCAAAAGTGTCAATATCAAAGTGAATACTAAACAAACACCAAGTGAAAAATCAGATCATTTAAAGTGCAAACACATCTTATAAATATGAAAGCTGGAGATAAAAACAGTGGAAGTGCACAAACCTGCACATGCTTAGAATAAAGTTTCAAGAATCCATATGTTACAAGAATAATGTAGGACCACATGTCCATATCTCAGTGATATATAACAGAAGTAGTTGAAATACCTACCAACAGTTCTAAATCTCTTGTTCAAGTCTTTAACCATCTTTTTAATAATACCACTTTTGCATGCTTTATTTAAATGCTCAGGGACTTTTTATTGAAACTAGAGTCATGAGTATGCTCACTCTTATGATATTTTGAACAAAAATAGGGCAAAGCTATGCACAGATGTTCTCCTTATTGGGATGCTTTGGTTTGGGTTTTTTTCTAATGGGGATAGGGCTGCAGTTCATGACCAGAAAACTGGACCAAGAACAAACAAACGTTGCCTTGGATAAGGAGATGAAAATGCTGGCATAACACCACAGGTAACTCTCTCTTTGTTTCCTCACCTCAGGCTAGCTCTTTGATGAAGCAAAGGGCAGGGTTCTGTCTTTTGGAGACTCAGATGCATTATATTGAATTAAGCCTCAAGGCTATTATATCTAAAAACTAGAATTAAGACTTCGATAGTGCTCAGCCAATTTTGTAAAGAGCTGGTTTCTTGTAAGCATATGTGTCAGGCATTCAGAAAACAGAGTCAATACTTCTTAAAATTGCATTGGCACAAAAGCTGTTGGGTATTTATTGACGTTCTCTATGCTTAGTACTTTTTATACAGAGGTCTGATACACCACCTTCACTAGTTTTTAGCAGATACAAAAACATGCATTTGCTATTACCCTGGCAGATACCTGTCCTTAGGATGTGGTGGCTCTGCTGTGTTTTCTAATTCTTCAACCTGACAAGAAAAGCTTCAATTATGACCTTTTCCAAATATTTGATAATTTCTTCAACATATCAGTCACAGATTTAACAACTCATCAATCTACTTTAGCTTCTGGTGAAGCAGAAATTAACAGCCTGTAACCAGAGTTTTCGAGGTGTTATGATCCACTCTTGAGACTCCACAAGCAGAGTAGTCTTCCTCAAATACGCCCAACTAAATTTAGTAAGGATATGCTAAACCAGAGGTTCAGTGAAAAACAGTCAGACAGCAGCTTTTGTGCCATTGCCAGTAATGATCTGCATAATTTTCAGCTTTCTATTTCATTCCATAAGCCAGTTGCAATGGGACATGACCATTATCACAATGGAAAGCTATTTCACCAGAGTTAAAGCTGCAGCAGTGCTTTCCCTTATGCAAAGTGATGTATTTGTTGAAACGTAAACATCCTGGGGAAAGGCAGCTCTTGTTGCTACATACATTAATCATTCAATTAAGCGAGCTGTCTTTAGCTTCTCTGTGTACAGCCTTCCTAATTGACTCCCCATTTTTGGCGTATTCGTTTCTCGCAAGGTGGGTAAACAATGGATGTCTCAGGGACCCTGCTTTGCCTTACACTCTGTACATCTGAGGCTTGACACATCGTATCTATGGTGCAAAAATAAGTTGGGTTCAAGGCCAGTCCTACTGAGAGAAGTACAGAGAATATTTATAGAGAAAATCAATCTGGCTGGTTACCATACCATCAGGCATATCCAGATAATCTGTTGTGGGCCTCCTGCTGTGACAGGCAGGTGGAAAGATGCCTGGGAGAAAGTTACTTTCCTTGTTCAGAGCTGTCTACACGTAGTCCCTCTGTCTCTCCTGTGCATATTCTTCCTGGGGAATATATCTTTTTGATGTTGCTCTCTAGTGGAAGGGAGCCATGCAGATAAGAAATCCACTGTGCCAGTTGTTATCTTGGGCAAAAGCAAATCTGAGAAGATGCTGACTGACAGGCTGCTTTGCTGCATAATTAACCCCTTTACCAACAAATCAGTCCTGTGTCAATGTCCCCCATCCACACCCATAATGATTGTGTGCACTGGCTCCCGATTGATCAGGAATGATTTACTCACAGTGGATGTAAGGACAGCCCCTCAGAAAGGCCATTGATTAAAAAGACATGTGAGCCAGCTTGTAGAGCTTCCAAAAATTTTTAACCCTTATCTATCTATTTATTTACTTACTTATTTTTGTCCTCCTTTGATTTTGTTGGAACTCTCTCAAAGTGAATCAGTGCATGGAGAAATATAGGTGCCTTTTAACAGAGACTGGGATTTTAAGTTAAGTCTGTTGGAGATGTTGAAATACAGATTGTATAGGCTAACTGCAGGCAACCAGGAAGTGTTCTGTGCCGTGGTGTTTCTTTAGGCTGGCTCAAGAGGGAAGCAGCCATGTTGAAATGTCAGCAGCAGGTTTATTTCCAGAGAACTTCATATCAGGAAGGTGCTGTGTCACAGGTTTGTTCTCAAGTTTCCATCTAAGGGGTGCCAAGGTTATGCCTACAAAAAGTCATCTTCCTGGTGTCACATCAAGTATGAGCATAATCTATTCAAATACGGATTTGAGACTACCACATCCCTATTTGCAAAAGTCAGAGGAGAAATATTTAAAGTAGTGATCATTTAATTTATTCATTTCTTTAGATTGTTTAAATATTCATACATCCAAAGCTCTGGGTGCACATGCAAAATGTTAATAGAAAACCCAGGAACATAATGAAATCATCTAATACATTTCTCAGAGCTGCTTTGCCAGAGGAAGACTCTGCATTCTAAAAGCTTTATTGTTCTTCTGAGTTGTTTGATTTTTTTCCTTCTTTTTCTTTAACCTAAATTTAGTAAAGAACTTCAGGAAATATACTTTGACTTTTTGAATATCGTATGTAGCATTTAATGGAGGAAAAAATGAGAGAAATGAAAGATGAGATGGAAAAGAGAAGGAGAAAGATGAAAAGGGAAAGAGAAGGAAGAGAAGCAGAAAAGAAACAAAAAAGAAAAGAAAAAGAGAAAAAGAAAAGAAAAAAGATAAAAAGAGGAAAAAATGAAAAAGGATAAGAAAAAAGAATAGGAAAAGAAAAAATAATAAGAAAAGAAAATAGGAAAAGAAAACAAATACATCTGCTGGTTCAACATACATAACAGAACAAAAGTGTATGCTCTAAAACACTTTGTTATTAGGATAGAGTTTTATGATCCATTAGACAAGAAAAGTCTTCAATCAAGAAATTTGATAAACAGTTTACCATTTCAAGCCTCCTCAAAAGAAAATTCATCTGACCTGATGAGACAAATCAGGACCACCGTGGTGATTTAATGGAGCAATCAGCAATGTGTCAAATCTGATTGATGTGTCCTTTCAGAAACCTGACAGGTGATTTGATCCCCACTAGCACAGAAAAATCTTCCCCAGAAGACCCTCTTGCTAACAGAAGCTGTGGCAAGATTTTTCCAGTCAACTGTTTCTTATTTGCCCTTGAATTGAGGTGATTTTTTTGTCCAACTCCTTTGCTTTGACTTGGTCTGAATAGTATTGTCTTGACCTAAAGGTCTTATTTATGACAGAACATAGGTCTTACCTTTCAAAATGTCAGACATCAAGTGATGGAAGTTATTTCTTTGATAAAGCTAAAATAAGAAAGTAATAAATATAATTTGCATAGAACTCCAGTTCTAATAGTTATAAATGTATATTAAACCCAGTGAAATTCACCCTAGGAGTCCAGAAGAATAGTTACCTTTTTTCTGGATTTTAAGTGAGTAACTGTAGAACGACTTCAGAGAAAGGCAGAGGGTAAGCAACAGAGATAAAACAATTAGAGGCTTGTTTCCTTTCAAAACTGTTAATAATTTTATGTTAAGTGATTATTTTATTTTATAAAGTATGCATATTTGAAAGCTTTATTTAAAAAAAAACATTAAAAAGTTAGTTTTAACTTGTGTCAGGGAAAAACTACGTTGAGTTGCCTTGCTGCTTCCAAATCCATTTACTTAAAAGATCTCTGTCTGCCCTGCTTTACAGCCCATTTGTGGCCTTTCAAACAGAAATCTGTTTTTTAAATAAGACTGTACTGTAATTTGACATTCCAGGCTGTGGATAGAGTCCTGTGTGTACTAGCAGATGCCATAATTGCAAAGGCCAGACATTGATGGCATTATAAATAATTAACTGTATCAATTAACACTCAACATTATATAACTAGAAGTTAGCATACCCTGTTTATGTAAAGCTGGGTGCATCATTGAAGAAAGATAAATAAGCAGAATGTGAGCAAACATTGTCAACAGAGCAAAGGAGTTGGCTAAGTTTCTCCTCCCTGCCAGGGTGACTGGGTGAAGCTTTGCTGTGGTGAAGATGTGCACACAGAGGGAGATTTCAGGAATGCAGCAGCAATCTCCCTCCCGGTGCTACTCCTCAAACCTGGGCTGTGGGGCAGAGGACAAGGCAGCATTGTTGCCAGCGCTGCTGTTCAGCCAGCCTCTCCTGTGGCTGTCCAGCACCATGATTTAGTGTCCTGCCAGACCACTTTGGGAACAGTCTGAAAAAAATAGCAGTTCAGAATCCAGTGAGTTCAAAGAAGGAGACGTCTTTTTCTCCTTGGTCTTTCTGTGTGCTCTGTGTGCACTCAGCTATTGGTGGTGCAGCATTTTCAGGTGCAGGCAAGCCAGGATCATCAGCACATTAACTCAAGTGTGATCGGTGAAGGATCTGAGTGGGTAGGCAGATTTGCAACAGAAATGAAAAAGTGAATCAGTTTAATATACAAATTCTATTTATATAAATTTCATGTCCACATAAGATATGCAAGCAATTTCCATTAAACAGGCATGAGCTTGATAGGAGAATTGAGAAGAGAAAGCAGAATTCCTTCTATAAAAGCTTGGGTCTACATGATGATGTTTATTTTTCTTTATGAAGTATAAAAAAGTCTGTTTAAGCTCTGAGTAGTTGAATAAGGTAATTATTTGCAATGCATTAGCAGTAATATGAAATTTCATATAAAGTATGCGTGTTCTGAATCAAGAGTGTGTGGGGTCATTTCTTTTTAATGATGTCAGTTCATAATTAAAATCGACACAAGGGGGTTATTTTTGGAGGATGGGAGCTAGTCTTTAAATGTGCCCGTTACAGATCTTGTGTCCAATCCCAGTCTGACTGCTTTATTAAAATGTATTTGGTGTGCTACCCTAGCAAAAATCAATTTTAACACCTTTTTGCAAACAATTTCCTTTCTGTTAGAATCATTTTCCTTTGTAATTTTAAAATCATCGGTGTAAGAAGATACAATTGGAGTCTGAAGAGTATAGTTTATTTTTTTAATTACATTTAATGAATAATTGAAAATTATATTAATCTAATGAAAATAAATTTGAATTTATGATTGTTTCATTTTAATTTTTATTAAATCCATTTATTAGATGTTCATTGCAGGAATACCTATACATGTTCTGCAGCCTGAACTTGTCTTTAAATAGCCTAGATGGGACCAAACTAGTCTGATGATTTATTCCTATTGTCTCCCAGATTACATGTGCATTAATGTGGTCAGTTAGATGCCTACAGTGTAATTTGGTTTCTACTAAAATTGAAGACACAATTCCTAGTGATGTAGGGAGGTCAATACTTTGTCCATGGAAATGCAGAGCATAATTAGCTAGGAAGGTCTTTGAGAAGAAATGCTGCTTTCATCTTCTTCTGACCAGAAAGATAAGGATGACCCCTGCCCCTCATTAGCTTCCGTAGAGTCTGAGGGTGTTCCTCATTTTCTCAGCAGCTTACAAGTACCATGGCATAGCCCCAATCCAAGAGCCTATTAAAGGTACACGTGCGGCTCTTGTTGGCTCTGTGGACATGGGATCAGATATGTTCTATTAGCCCTGAAGGTCAAAGGCAGATTTAGCTTTTGAAGCTATTGAAAGTTGTTCTTTGATGATGAAGAGATGATGCTTTAAGAGATTCATCTGACAGTTTTATCCATCCAGGAGTTGAGTGTCTAGTCTAAATTTTCAGGTGAGGTTTTTTTTAAGTTTGGCTGCTGTATCTACCTTACAAAAAAAAGCCTGTAGGTTTTCTTTTTTATATACTGAGTGAAGGAAAAGTTTAAATGAATGGTTAGATTGTATGACCATTATGGTTTAACCCCAGCTGGCAACTAAGCTCCACACACAGCTGCTTGCTCACTCTCCCACCCTTCTGTGAGATGGGGGAAGGGTATTGGAAGGGTAAAAATGAGAAAACTCATGAGTTGAGATAAAATAAGTATAATAATTAAAATGAAATAATTTAAGAAAACAATATTAAGTAATGAAAAGGAAAATAACAAAGACAGAAAAACAAAACCCAAGAGGGACAAGTGATGAAATTTAATGTAATTGTTCACTGCCAGCCAACAAATGCAAAGCCAGTCCCCAAGCAGCAGCTTCCTCTCCAACTTTTCCTCTAGTTTTATTTTCATATGGTTTGGGATATCCCTTTGGTCAGTTGGGATTAGCTGTCCTGACTGCGTCCTTTCCCAATTTTTTGTGGACTCCCAGCCTCCTCACTGGTGGGATGGGGTGAGGAGTGGGAAAGGCCTTGACTCTGTATAAGCACTGCTCAGTAATAACTGAAACATCCCTACATTATCCACACTGTTTCCAGCACAGATCAAAAACACAGCCTCATACCAGCCACTATGAAGAAAATGCTCCAGCCAAAACCACTAAATTGACTAATTTTAGATGGGCTTGATTATAAGGAACAAACTCACTGTGAAGACAACTGAAATTTCCATAATAATTATCAGTTCAGGTGCTGTCAGGTTCCCTATAACCAGCTCCAAACATCCTGTGGGCTGCAGAAATCTACTCTGTGGGCATTGGTCTATGCCAGTTGGCTGGATCTACTGGTGGGCACAGTCTGATGATATTTGGAAGTGCTATTCAGGATGTTGAACTGAGTCCAAGCTCTTCTAAAAAAAAAAAGAAGAAATCCTCTCAGCTGTAATTCCACCAAGACTTACATCAGGAATGTTTTCTATTACAAAACTGATGTAGAAATATTCTTACCTCCAAACTGGCTAATCTGGCCATGCAAATAGTCATTCTAGAATATAAAAACACTTCCAGTGCCAATCTGAGACAGATTATGAAATGATTCTGACGCAGATTAAGGAAATACACAACATGATTTCTGGATAGTTTTAGATTTATATGCTTCAGGATGCTGAATATTCATCCCTGATCCTACAAAAACCATATTTAAACTTGAGAAAGTCGAGGCTATATCCCTAATGAATTTTTCTTTTAGGGAAAATAGGGTTCAATTTTTATTCAAGCTCTGTTGGTAATGAAAACTGGATATTCTATCATAAAATTAACAACCTTACTACGTGTGGCTTGAAACTGTCATTAAACACCCTTTTTGTTTTATCACTGCACATCAAAGTTATGTCCTTGCCTTGGAAAATCTGTCTCTCACTCTCTGAGTCAAAAAAATTGATTAGGAAAAGAGATTTATTTACAACTTTGCTAACTAATTTTCTATGGAATTTGCAGCAAGACTGTGTAGCATAAAATCTTTGTAGTAAAAGAGTCTGCATACTCCTAGTTCTCTTTTGTTAAAATTGTGATCCTGATTAATGATTATGGGATATTAAATTATTTCAGTTCAGAAACCTATGCATAGGAATTACCTGTATCTTACATACAATTTGCACAGAAATTTTTTTTTAAAGTGCCAGAAAATGACGTTAGCGTAATATTTAAACAAAAGGCTAGGAGAAAAGATAGCATTTTCTTTCTTACATTAATTTATTCATTATTTTGATACTGAGGGCACTTATCTAAAACCAAAAGATTCTTGTTCAAACTTTTAACAAACTTTTTTGTAACATTTCTGTGAGATTTACTTAAGGTGTGTGAGATGCTCTGGTACCCGCATCTGATAGGATTATATAAAACAAGGCAATAGCTGACAAGGTGGGTGTTCATATTCATGTCTGTATCATCAGCTCACACACACAAAAAAATAGTTTCTCTGTTTGCCAGTTAGACATAATTAGCAATCACAGTTGGGTAGTGAAATAAGCACAAAACCCCTCCAATTTATACTGTCTAAAAAATGTAATTTTTCAAATTTCCGTCAAGAAAATGCATCAGAGATCGGTTTATCATATCATTTAACAAGATACAAGGAGACACTTCTTCCTTCAAGGTTATCATATGCCATATGTCTTGCTCTATAGGTTTGCCAAAAGTCACTTAATGCCATATGTCCTGAGCCATTTGTTTCTCAAATAGTACCTCAGCCATTGCAGATGCTATCTGATATAATCAGAAAATCTAATGTTTGTGCTTTGCTGTGATTTTCTGTGTAAAGTAAGTATCATGAGAGATTTGTACATGTTAAACCTTAATATTGATTCTTCATAAGACAATTTTCAGTGGCACACATAGTTCTACCTCCTGTACCACTCATAAGAGGGGGTAGGTTTGTCTGCACAGGCAGGTGAATACCAACCCAAATAAGCGACCCCACCTTTCCCTAACAAAAATACAAGAGCTTCAGAAGGCTGAGAAAACCTTCCAAACAGCCTTTAAGAAATAGTGTTTGATCACAAACTGTTTACCGGTGTAGTGAATTGCTGGAAGAAGCAGAAGGCAGGGACCATCCTTCATCTGTAATTCTTTCTTTCCTACAGCTGTTAGACAGCTGCCTTGTCAAGCAGATTCTTGAAAATTCAGAAAAAAGGGTTTGTCCTCTGCCACTGCATAAGATATAAGCAGGACCTTAACTTAGGGCAGAAGTAGTGCAGCAGGCCACACACCACAATAAGCTGTTCTATTGAGGTACCAACTTTCTCAAGAATTTAAATTAGGGATTTGTGGAAGCAGGAAGCATCTTTGAGGTAATATATTGTTAGATATTTTTTAAAATCCTAAAACTTTGCCTTTAAAGACAAAACAAACCTTTGAGTATATTTTATTACAAGGGGTTTTTCAATTTTTATCACTAATTCCATATTTTATTAACTTTCATTATTTTACCTTATATCTGTCTTTTAGCCTAAATACTTCTTAAAATAACATTCAAAGAAAATCTTATTTTCAAACCTTGGAAAAGATGTATAACAGAAAAGAGATACATCTGTTGCTGTTGCCAGTGATCCAATCATCAGAGCACAACAGAGATCTCCATTTACATTTACTTTATAGATCTTTGGTTTAAGCAGATCTGTTATCGTCTTTGAATTTGAAAAGAGAGTTGAGATACTGCTTACCTCCTTTGCAGGATGCTGTAAGGATTAATTAAGCTAAGGTTTGTTTAACTCTTTGAAGGTGAAGAACTCTATTTAGATACTAAGCCCTACTTTCATGTAGGAAAATAAGTCAAATGCTGACTAAATGGCAGTGCTGGGGTAACACAGCTGTTTAGCTTGAAGTTACAAAATCACTCTTCCCATTCGAGGCCTCACAGCATCCACAGTATTGTCTCTCCAGAGTGTGAAAGTGGCAGGTGTTTGCGGCCATTGCTGGGGGCACTGCAGCTCTGGAAAGGCTGAAAGAAAATGCAAAAATGCAGCAAGTCAGACACTGATTACATGCCCAGGCAGGAAGGCATCTAGAGTGTCAGAAGAAACTGCGATTAGAGTTGTGATATCATTTTAATGTATTCTCGTGTGCTTTTGTCCTATGCTTTCTGTGCAACCAGGTGTACGGGCACCTTCTTTAGGTTTTGTACTACATACAGGGAGCTGCAGTAAAAATGTTACTATTTTCAGGCTATTATCCCTTTTCAGCTTAAGCTGACGCCAAATATTTACTGATTTACACCCCAGAAAATATTCTATGATGAGAGTTGGAGACTGCTAACTCTTAGCCTCTGTAATAGATGTGGGGCAGCACATGCTGTTCCAGCCCCAGAAATGCAGCTTCCAGTGTCACACAGTTGCATTTTGCTTTTTTATTAATTAAGGACAGTATTCAGTCCTATATCAAAAAATCAATGCAGATGCCCTTAGGTATGGAAGGCACCATTGTTATAGTCATATAGTAGTGGAATTTGGTTAACCAGGTCTTGGATATCTATTTAATTGGGATTTTGAATTCCCTGACTGCATTGACTAGATTTTTACTGGTTATAACAGGAATCAAAATACCTAGTGTACTTGTAGACATTTGCAAATAAATGTGTAAATCCCAAACAACCTCTTTTCCTAAGGGCACAAAATCGATTCTGTAAATTGAGGTGTTTTGAGGTATCTCAGAGGTGGTCTTGGAGATCCCACCTGGCTTCAGATGATGCTTCAGAAGGGTTAGATGCCAGTATGAAGACAACTGCACAAAAAATGCTTAAAAGCTCCAAAACCTTATCTAATGAAGCTGTAAGTGGCACTAAGTTTTTGAGATGACATTGTGTAAAGCGTGGTTAATTTCATTAGAAATAGAAACAGTGAAAGTCTTAAAGGGAAAACCACAAAGTGTTTTCATCCAGAATAAATTTGAATCCACTCTGTACAAGTCCTAATATAGGAATACATAATGTCTTGTGAGTTTCTAAATAAGGACAATAGTTTTTATAATACTGTGTTTTGGTTTTTTTCCCTAATGGCCTTCAAGTGACAACAATAAGCAGTTAAAACATGCAGTTTTCTCCTAGGAAGACTGACTCTGACAATGATGAATGAAATATGCTACCCCTGACAGGGTTTTCTGTAACAATCATAGAAGGCAACAAGTCTGAGCTGTTTGGGTCTTGAAGCCACTAAAGAGAAAAGAGAGGGGGAAAAAAATTAAAATTCAAAAATCAATAAATACTACATGTCTAGCTGTACAAAATCATCATAAGTCTTCTACAAAATCAGAGCTGCCAAACTTCAGGAAATGCTGCTCTGCCTTATAACTTGTCTTGCTCTATACAAAGAAGAAATAAATGGGCCTATACAAGGACATGTCAACAGAAAATTTACCATCTTTTAAAACAGAGAGGTCCGAAGTCTGCATGAAAACTCCTTCATAAATCTTGGAAATCTCTGATAAGTAACTACAGTTTTTCAAGGATCAAAATAATTTGTTTAAATTGAAAGTAACAGGATCTGTACTGCGCAGCACAGGATGCTTTGGATGACTGCTGATTAACAGACTTTCTGTAGCAGCAAAATTGTCAGTATCCCAACCATAAACAGGTGATTATCTGTGTATTAAATATGCTAATATGGTTCCTGGCATCTTTTTGACCAGCATGACTGTCTCAAGAAACTTGTGGATATACTCAAGTTGTGGCAATCAGTAAAATGATTTCTAGACTGTCAGCTTTCTAAGATTTGGTGGTTTTTTGTTGTCGCTGCTGTTGGCGGTTTTTTTCTGCTTGATTTTTTTCCTGGAATCTGTGTAAAAGGACAATTATATAAAAATATAAATCAGTGGTCTGACACTGAATTTTCCAGGAAATTTTGCATTATCTTTATTTTTCAACTTTTTTTTTGCCACTGAAAAGAAGGAATTCTTAAAAAAAGGTTGAGCAAAAATGTCTAACTAAGCATCTAATTCAAAACACAGACTACAAGGCGAGTATATTTACATTTTTAAAAGAAAAACATAAGGTAAAGAACAAAAAGAATTCTGAGGCTACAGTGAGAATTTTCAAAGGAATAAAAACATATGAAATGAATTTTCTGGCTAAAATAAACTTAAATATATTCTTTATGGGCCCCAAAGAAACAATCCTTTGAGAATTTGCAAGCAGATCAAACTAAAAATTTTTTTTATTTTATAAAGTTAAAAAAGAAACCCTAAACAGCTGCCGAAATTAAATATGGATCCCTGCTGCTTTATAGCATTAGTAAAGATGCAATGAAGGAAATGTAGCTCACCTGGAATTGTTTCCCACCTAACGGAAGCTCTTATCATTGAAATCACCTTAGATGAGCACAACTGTACACAAAAAATGTTCATAACATGTCTCTAGACCTAAATCTGAAGGCAGAAAGAAACGTTTATTTCTTCCTGCTGGTGAAGAAAGGAGTGCAGGGGCTTCAGAATGGTGCTACTTAGCTGTTGCTTGCAACTGAGTCATGTTTTAGGAGCTAAGCATGAAAGCTGGCTATAACATCAGAGGGGAAACTCTTGAAAAGTAGGGGCTCATAGATACATTAAGAATTTTTGTGTACAAGTTGAGTCCTTGGATGCCTACAGTGGAAATACCTGGTACAACCAGAGAGGTGGTCTTGAACACATACCCAGATTCCTTAGCTCACCAGTAACTGTAATCAGATTGTGTTTAGTGCCAATTCCATGGAGCTAAAAACAGAGTCAAAAGGAGAGTCAAACAGTGACAATTCATGCGGTGGAAAACATGGCTTACCATTTTTGGCTACAAGCATTATCTTTTCAGTTTAATGGGAAAGGCTGTGAGGACAGAGGTATTTGACAAAAAGAAAAGACACCCAATGTGAGAAAGTGAACAGAAGGGAGAAGCAAGCAGAGATTATTTAGTTAAATAGCATCATGACATCCCATCAGTAGGACAAGTTTCATTCCATTTCACCTAACATATTCATATATCTGTTCTTGAGTTGCATCCAGAAGCTTATGGCCAGAAGGTAAAAAGGATCACTTCATCTGAGGCCCTAGTTTATAGGAATATAAGAAACAAAACCAACTTGTTTTGCAGCACTGAAATTCTCGGATTTTGGTTTGTTTGTTTTTTGTGGGGTTTTTGCTTGTTTGTTGCATTTGTTTATTTGTTTGTTTGGGGGTTTGGGGGGTTTTTGTTTTTTGGGGGAGCAGATGTGGTTTTTTTTTCTGGTTTAGGTAGGTCTTTCTTGTCCTCAAGCCTGCACAGTCTGAGAATGTGCAATTCCCAGTTTCTCTCATTCCCTCAGATCTCAGTATTTTTGGGATGTTTTTGAAAGAATCAGCGTTTTTTATTTTAGTTTATCATTGAGACCTTTCTTGGGCCATTGCACTGACAGCAGGAATTGAGCAGATGTCAAACTATAACTGGATTGTTTTGCTGACTACTTCCAGAATTACTTCTTTGAATGACCACACTTGATTCTTTTGGGTTACAAGCCTTTGGCAGTCACTGAAAAAATTATTCCATAACAATCAAATAAACATGGGCAGAACAAAGTGACCAAGACAAAACAGCTTCTTTGCCTCTTCCCACCCCGCAGTTTGCTGCAGATAACACTAGTGACAATAACAAGTGTGAGAAATGGAACTGCACTCATTTGTACCTTTTTGCTGGATCTTTTAAACTGAAGAAGCTTTGACATTTCTGATGGAAATTTCAGACCAGATGCTCCAGAATGTGATAATGGTAGTTCTGCTCTTGGCAATCCTGTTTCAGCCAGGTCAGAGAAGCATGGAAATCCCATTAAAGTATGATACTGGGACAGTATTCAATTTTGAGTATCATATCAAAACAATGGTCCGCCTTCTTTTGTTAAAAAAAATTGAATAGGGGTTTCACAGGAATGAAGTATTACTGTTTTGTCTTCTATTCAAACTTGAGAATTGTATCGTCTGAGTTCTCCAGTAGTTTACATAAAGACAAGTACAGCAATTTTCTGAGATGAAATTTGGGGGGTTGCTTTCTAACAATTTCATAAATACCTCCTTGGGGAAAAAAAAAGGAAACCAGAGTAAATTTCTTTGTGGGTGTTCTGAATGTTTTGTTTAACATTTACTACAAATCTGTGCCAGGATGATTTTCAAAGCAAAATGTCTAAGACTGTGCTGGTTTTGGGAAAAGACACAGCTGGGAGCTGATGCCAACTGACCAAAGGGATATTCCATACCGTATGACATCATGCTCAGTAAATAAATGGGGGGAACAAGGAGGGAGGGGGAGGGACATTTGGGTGTTTGTCTTCAGGTTATGGTGTTTATTTTCCTACGTAACCATTACACATGATGGAGCTCTGCTTTCTTGGGGATGGCTGAGCACCTGCCTGCCCATGGGCAGTGATGAATTAGTTCCTTCTTTTGCTTTGCTAGTGTGCATGACTTTTGCTTTACCTATAAAACTGTCTTTATCTCAACCCATGAGTTTTCTAATTTTTCCCTTCAGATTCTCTCCCTTATCCTGCTGGTGGGGGAGTGAGAGGGCAGCTGCATGAGGCTGAGTTGCTGGCTGGGGTTAAACCACAACAAAGACAATGTGGGCAATGTGAGTTGGGTTTCTTTCTTTTCTTGCAATTAAGTTTGTCATTCACAGCCCATGAACATATATGAGGAAGTTCACAGGTTGCAGAATTACTCATTGCTTTCAATCACTCTGTGCTTTGTATGAGTTGACAGTGCTTGGTTACATCTTCATGGTTTTCTTTGAAAACAAAGAGATGGAATTGCTATTTTACTTTTTAAAATGAAAGGTAGGACTTAAAAAACCAGCAAATTTTTCTTTGCAACAGGTCCTGAACACCTTAAATAGTTAAATTTTGCTTTGACTGTGGTAATGCTGTGGTGATTATTCTTTGACACAATGAAATACTAAGTTTGAACTGTAAAACATGCATATTAAAAGAAATTTTGCTACTCTGAGCACTTAAAATACAATTAATTTCACTGAACCTTACCTCAGAACAGCCTTAAATAGGACAACCTACATTTCATTTTAAAGTCTGACCCTGCATCACTGAAGTATTTTATACATCCTTATTTGTCCACTCCTTTTCAGTATTTTCAGATTTATTTCCATTCTATATATAGATTGTCTCATACATACTCTTTTCAGTTAGCTGTCAACATTTTAGAATTAGTGCAAATAATTCATGCAGATTTGGGGAAGATTGGACTAGCAAAAGTCTAGTCCAGGGATATTATCCTTGACAGATGTCAAAAGTAACAATAACATGCAAACCACTGAATATAATTGTTCTTAATATTTTCATAATCTGAAGTCACTACAAAGGCTTTCACCGTATTTGTATTAAAGCACAATAGCAGATGGACTGTCTGCAATCCTTTGCATAGCTGTAGAACTGTAATCCTTCTTAATATGACAAAGCTTTGCTGACTTTCTTTGGTGAGTGTAGTACATGTGGCTCAGATACACAAAACTATTACAGTATAGAAAAATACAGCTATACTGTAGCCTGTATTTTGGTCCCTGTTTCCCAGCAATTGCTACAGGAACTAGACACCTAAAATTATCAGAGGACCTGTGCCTGAAGTCTTTGAGGGGTGATTTCAAAAGGTTTCTAGTAATTTGTCATAGTTCAGAGGTTCACTAAATTACTTTTAGAAAGCTTCTGAATAAAACAAGGGGATAAAGAAAGATGTATTTCTTTAACACGAAGCTCCTCTTTGCAATCTGCAGCTGGTTTAGGTCAGCATAGTTGGGTTTATTCTTCCTGAAGCCTTGTGCAAAATTCCAGCAATGTGACCATGCTGCATAATAAAAGGTTCCAGCTTGCCTCCCTTAACTGCGGACAACAGGGAAGGATGCACAGTCTTTTGTATACTGTGTCCTTCAAGATTTCTGTATCACCATCAAAAATTTGTGTCCCTAGGGTCTCTCTCTCATAAGAACTGAGAATACATTTGCTCTGAATGTACTCTGAAAGTTGTGAACAGAGTGTACCTGAGACAGTGCAGAATGTCATTATTTTGTTCTTCACTACAGTTAAACAGCCTGTTTTGAGTTCCCACAAATATCTTTGCCACAAAAATGAATAGTATCCAGTCTTTCACTAAACCTGAAAAGGGGAAGCTTCCCACTGAGATTATAAACTGTATTTCCTCAGCACTTAACTATCCTAATTTACTACTATCCTAAGTTTCTCCAGTACAGAAGAAGAAACAGCTATAATTATCATCATGACTAAACAAGACTATTTAGTTCTTTCAGCTGAGAATCTGTTGTACTGAAATGACAGCAACTTTTTTTTACAATGTGATCATAGCATTATAACTGAAAAAAAAGAAACCCAAACAAACCGCCCTGATGTCATAGATCATATTCAGTACCAGTAAGATATAATTTTATTTCTTTTCTTAATTATGCTGCAAGTGGAGCTCCTCACTATGGAACATGAAGTTTTTGTCAAGAAATAGTATTTGAATGATGAAAGATTTTATGCTGGCAAAGCTTACCACTGCTAGCAGAAAAAAATATATAGCAGTAATAACAGCTTATTTTACTTTGAAAAAAAAATCCTTCACCATTATGTTTAATAAGTACCATCTTTTACAGAAGAAGTAGATATACTCTTCCCTACTTTCTATCAAATAATTGGGGTTTTCTTTGTCTTATCCTGTTTGGTTTTGTTCATGTTTTACTGACATTAATAAAATTAATTTCTGGTTTTGGTATTTGTTGGTCAGCATGTGACTATTCCATATAGATTTTGCTGTCTAGCAAGGTGGATATCTCAGAGTACTACAGAGATCTACTCCTTATCTGTCCATTACTTTTAAACTGGACAGAAAACATGTCTGCTTATCCTGAAACTCCAAGGTAATAAAGGTTCTTCAAGCTTCTCAGAGCTTGCAGCCCTCTTACACACTGCAGATAATTGGATTTGACTCAGATTCTGGTCTTCAGCATGATGATTGATGGTCCATTGTCTGGATCTCATCATACTCTCATGACCTGTACATCCAAAATTTATCTGACCTTCAGCACGCTTTCTGTGCCAAGTCGTACAGCCTGTGAGCATCTTGGTTTCTGCTGACAAAGATATTTACCAAGAAACTGCAGATTTCTGTTCTTGTGTATAAGTGGTGCCACCTACAGTACATGGTCAGGCAGCCATCCTTCCTCCTGGCCACTCCGCTGCCTTCCAAGAAATCCTGTGACAACTTAGAAAAGTGAATGTGACATGAATTTTCTCTCACACAGGCCACTTAAAAACCTGGGCATCCCAGATAAACTGCTATTTTTGTTTCCCCTGTTGCCAGTGTGGAAAACTGGTTGAATGAAAAACCCCCTGAAGGAGATTAGCGAGGTATGTTAGTCACACTCAGGAAATATCAGCCCGTTGACTGTAGAGGGAATGCAAATAAATGCTTAACCTAGACACAGCTATTAGAGTACTGTAATTACACCAGGTGACTTCCATCCTTACTTAGACATCCCATTTTTCTCACTATTTTCTCTTGCCTTTATTGTGACTAATTTGTGTAACTGAACCTAAAATTTTGTGGGAGAAGAATCGCACTGTATTGGGTCTGTCTGAGAAGGAGTTCATTTTCTCCACAGCAGCCCTCACAGGGCTGTGCTTTGCACTGGTGGCTAGAAAGGTGTTGATAACACACCAATGTTTTGGGTACTGCTGAGCAGTACTGGCACAGCATCAGCACTGTCCCTCCATCATTCCACCACCGTCAGTAGGCTGGGGGTGGGCAAGGTCTTGGGAGGGGACAGGACTAGGACAGCTGACCCAAATTGACCAAAGGGATAATCCATACCAGATATAAAAGCTAAAGAAAGGAGGGGGAAGAGGGGGGCATTTTTTATTTACAATGTTTGCCTTCCAGAGCAACTGTAACACATGCTGAAGTCCTGCTTCCTGGGAAGTAGCTGGACATCACTTGTTGATGAGAAGTAGGAGCTAAAATCTTTGCATCTTTTCTTTGCTTATGCATGTGCAACCTTTTGCTTTTGCTTTAGTAAATGACCTTATCTCAACCCTGAAGGTCTTTTCTGTTTTATTTTCTCTTCTCTATCCAGCTGAGAAGGGGGAGTCATAGAGCTTCCTGGTGGGCCCCTGATGTCCAGACAAGTTCAACCCACAGTAGCAGCCACAGGGGGTCTGCTGTGGGACTAGTTTAACATCATCAGTGACCTGGATGGGGCAGTTAATTTATTTAAATAACTCAGCAGCATCTAGACAGGTCGAAACAATGGGTCTAGGTTAACTTTATGTCATTCAGTGAAGGCAAACACAAAATCCTGCACCCGGGAAGGAGGAGCTCCTTGTAAGAATCCATGCTGGGGCTGAACAGCTGGGGACCAACTCTGTGGGAAAGGCCCTGGGGGTCCTGGTAGGCAGCAAGCTGAACTGCCAACAGTGTTTGAAGGTGCACTAACAAGATCATGGTCAGTCGAGTGAGGGAAGGATTATTCACAGTTTTGGGTTCCCCAGCAGGGGAAAGACACTGATAAGCTGGAGCTGGTTTAGCAGAAGCCAAGAGCGCAGTGCCTGGAACAGCTGCCCTGTGAGGAAAGACTGACAGAGCCTGGCTTATTCAGCCTGGTGAAGGTGTGACTTCAGAGGGATCTAACAGCAGCCCAGCCAGTTCTACAGGATTATAAAGAAGACAGTTCTAGACTGTTCTTGATGCATGTGGAAAGCTGCGAGACAGCAGATATAAATTTAAACCAGAGATATTTAGGCCGATTACAAAGAAAAACCTTTTCCCCATGAGGAAAGCACAGTAGAGGAGCAGGCTACACACAGTGGTTATTGAGTCTCCACTCTTGGAGGTTTTCAAGGTTTGCAAAACATTCTAAACAAATTAGCCTGACTCCTTAGTTGACCCTGCTTTGAGAGGAGGCTGGACAGGAGACCTTCAGGAGAATTCAGGAGACCATGAATTATCAATGATCTCATGAACTGGCCATAATGAGCCTTTAATGAAAGCAAGTCTACCAGGGCACGTTATCGTCTACGATATGGAAAAAGATGAAACAAACACGACACTGATGCATGCATCTGCTCTGCTGAAACAATGTTTATATGATGCCTTTCTCGGTTGTAACAACAGCAATCCATTTTAACTGTGGATAAGGGAGATGTTTGTTTGTTGAACAATACCTATCACAGGATACACACAAATATTCCGCATATTCAGAACTCCCTATTTCCTCTTCAAATGTGTTTCTAAAGCCTGAAAAATGAGAACATTTGCTACAGAAAGATGAGAAGAATGCAGAAAGCAGTGTCTAGACAATGAGAATCACACTGTGCTTACCTTAGGAAGCTGCCAGTATATGAACAATGAATTTGGAAAAATAGTTCAGGTCATAAAGAAAAAGCTGAGGCAATAGCAGAGAAAATGGAGGAACTTTAAATTGAAGAGTCCTGAAGATTCGTTTCAGTCAGGGCTACAGTGTTCTATGTGATTTCTAAAGCTAATGTGCAACACTAGTCACCTTAAGTGTGTGTTTAGGTGCACTTGAAACCAGAAGACCCCAATGAGGTTGAATGAGAGGATTATGGTTCATAGTCATTTGAACAGAAGCTGAAATTTTATTATGGTTATAGTAATTGGCATATTGTTATGGATTCATTTTTTAATTTGGCATCCATTCAGACTTCATTATTCATGCTACAGTAGTAGTATGATGGATTACTCTGTTTTCTCCATTATTATTAAACTTAATTATTTTTGCTCACATACCCAGATGTGAACAACGTCAAGAGTTCTAATCTAATAATACAGACTGTTTGGAAAATATGTGCTGTCAATTAAAGGCATTTTGAAATAGAAACGATAAAAGAGTCATTAATGAAAAGTAGTTTGCCTCCCCAAGTACTGACTTCAGTTAATCAAAGGTGCTTTGAAATTGAAATCATCAATTAACTATGCTTGGTTTTGTACTGATCAAGCACTTTCAGAATTGCTGAAAATCTGTGAAATTAAGTTATTCTGTAAAAGAAATCAAAATTAATGTGGATTTTTTTTCCAAATACATTTATTCTTTCCTTCCAATAATGTACTATACATACATTTCTGCCAATTTTTAAGTGGAAGAAACAGGCAAGACTAAGCTGTGAAATTACTTGTTGCACTCCATTTTTTAATTGCACCTCATTTATATTTTACAGGGTCATGCAATAGATAATGAAATACATCTGTCCAGTGTTTATAGGTTTTTTCTTATTTTCCTGTAATGTTTTAACTGGCGCTCTAATGCTCAAACCAAATTTAAAATTAAGAATGTAAAAAATCTGTTGAGAAACAGAAAAGCTGTATGATCAAATTCCTGGTATGATTGTTCTGCAAATGAATGTTTCTGACAAAGCTGTGTGTCTCTTCAGTTCTCCAGCATGAATTGTACACAGGGAGAGAGTGATGCAGGCCAGTAGAAAGTGTTGCATTAGCTTCCATCTTTCTGCAGTAGTTCCAGACCAGAATTTCTAGTGGCTGAAAACAGCAATTTTACCTGCTGCATGGTTTTACTAAATTTTACCAAATTATTTTTCGTTATTTTTAAGAAAGGGCTTTCTTCTGAAAATGTGTTGGGTTTTTTGCCCCACCAGCAGACTGTGAGCTTATATTTTAAATTTCGTGGGTGTAGAGGCCCAGAGAAGTTTGCTTTAGTCACAGGGTGAATTGTTGTGGTGCCTTCCCCTGCCCCCAGGGCCACATTATTGTCTAAGAATCGCTCATTAGGTCTCAACAGTGAGGAAACAGCACCTGAAGTAAGCCCCTCTTGAGATTATCAGAAACATTGTTTCCAGGATCCAACAAATGTCTAACGAGTGTTTTTTAATGAACAGCCTTGGAAACTTATTTTTCTTTCCTGAATAGCAACCCAAGTGGAATAGTATATTTATTATTGAACCTTCAAAGAAAGTCTTGAATGGTGACCAGGATGGAAAATTTCTCTAACTAAAGCCCACTCTCTTGCAACCCTATAAACAGCAGTCCAAAGCGAGACCCTTTGAGCTCTCAAATCCCAGAAGATAAGGCGATAGTGTGTGTGTGTCTCAAACACCAATACCAGATGGCTGTGGAGTCAAGCAAGGACTGTCAGAAACAACAGACAAGAATTGTTGGTAATGACCAGGGACTATTGGTATTTACATGCCATGAGAAGCAAGATTTGGCTGGACAAGGGAGGCCAGGTGGAGGCAGGGCAGCACTTTTCTGTGATAAAGAACCACAACACTGTACAGTGCAAGTGCAGGGATGAGGCCAAGAAGTGGGAATGGGTTATAGTGTGGGATTAAGACCACCAAAGGTCAGCAAAGCCATTCCAGAAAGGCCTGAAAGAACGGACTGCACATGAAAACAAATTTACACAGAAAATGACAAGCCTGTCTTTGGGGTGGAGAAACCTGTACAAAGATACCCTCCCAAGCCTAGGTGATGTCCCTCAAGACATCTCACTGGCTGAACCAATGCAGCTGGATTGATGTTTATCTGCTGGATCAATGCTGGAACCAGGACTGGGGATCTATTGTTCTCACTCTTTTCCTCTTTCATTACCTTTTTCTTCCTCCCTTTCTTTCTTTAATTCATGTCTGTAATTTCCTTTCACCCTACCCTTTTATTCAAAACTCACTGCTGTGTGTATATATCTTAGTCAGGAACTAATATTCCAATTTCGATGCCAAGTATGTAATTTACTAATAAAACTTCCTCCGTGTTTGTGGACCCTCTGTTGTCGTTCCTCTTATGAATTTTAGGTGCTTCCTCCCCCATAAGGATGGGTGGTCACAATGGGTTCATATATTTAAAGCTTTATAATAACCTTGCATTCTTTATAATTCCAGTCCGAGAGGGAATTTTTTTTCCTGCAAATAGTTTAGTAAACAAAATTCTTCAATACTCCCTAGTTAGTGAAGGATAAGCAGCTAAATTACAATGCCTAGTCCAGCTTTTAGTTTTTTAAAAAATTAAACATGCACAGAACAGTTATAAATATTACTAGCTGGAGTAAAGCAAAGTTTAGTTATGCATAAATTCATGGTGAATTGAAAATGGCAAGGAGAAAAACAGTCAGAAAATTGATCCCAGGGATGCAATCATATATCCCTCATCCAGTAAGGAGTTTTCCTAGGTTTACAATGCACAGCTTAAACTACAAAGGTCTTCATGTAGGACCTATTACTTAGAAAGCACCAAAAGGCTTTGCCTTTTCCTGACAGTAATAGGAGTTGAAAGGGCTCAGAACTATGACAGGGAAAATGTGCACCTTTTATTTCTCAGAGAGTAAATCATGTTCTGCAAGGTCACAGACTTGACAGTAAAAGATTTTTAGAAGTTTTCAGCAAAAGGGATGAATAAAATGCTTTTCAAAATTTGTGTTCATTTCAAATGTCACAGCTGTAACATAATAGTAATTGCAATAATTTGCTGTATTTCTACCATGTTAATAACAGCATAGCATAAAGGAACAATGACAAATGCATTCTATAAATGGCCATGCATTTACTGTAAGTATGTCTATGCTTTCCACAAAGCATGACAACAATGTTCTGTATGGGTAAATAAACAAAGACTGTACATAACCTTGGAGTCTTTGCGAATGAATGGTTGATCTTGATAGATTTGAAATGATTTGTCAGTCATTTTAATAAATTTGTTAATGTTTATATAATATTGTATTTTTGCTACAGAAACCCATAAGATAGTTTTTAAAAGCTACTGCAAATCTATTACAATCTATTAAATACCATTAAGTACTTATAAAAATTTCTGTATGCCTTTCTACATTCCTTACTACTTGCCTACCTTCCTTCTAAACTGCAAAATTTCTTCATAAAATTACATAATGTAGCATTAATTATAAAAGCATGTGATATGACTGACCATATTCACACACATGTATGTTTAGCACAGCTTGACTATAATCTTAATTGGAAAGAGCATGTTACTGAAAGCCAGAGTAATCTTAGCTCTGATATTATGAGCCACTTTACATTTTTCAGACTAAGCCTATCATTAAGGTGACATATCAGCTCTCATTATGTCAGTATGTCAGATTATAAAACATAAGTGATTGCGATATGTCAAACCTCATAGGACTAAAAAAGGAAGAACTTGCTAATACAGTATAAAAGTTTCCAGTACTTCTCTTCCACCACAAGCATGTCCTGTTGTACAAAAAACTAATATAAACCGATGCAATTATTACTTGCCATCATGTGTAGGCCCTTGCCAGTTTCCAGTATTTTCTCTGCACAGTGAAGTACTTCCTTGGTGGATCTTTTCTCCTATGTCAAAGGAGAACTAGAAACTCTGGATCATAAATCCCTAACTCTCCCATTTTGTGCTTATGTGGATCCCCCTATTCTGCGCCCTGTAGAAACATCCTCCAACATTTTTTTCTGAAGTTGAATTAAAATGAACATCCTCTAACAGTTTGTTTTTTTTTCTGAAGATGTTTTAAAGCTCCTGGGTTTGTGTCTTGTGTTTGGTTTTGCTTTGTTTGTGCTCTTTTTTTGTTTGTTTTTTTGTTTTTTTCCCTTGGGCACAATCCATTTCCTTCACAGAAGGCTAAATTGCTACAGCAGCAGGTAGAGCTTGGAATCCAAAGGAACAGGAAGTCTAATACACCTCTTCTGAGGCACACTTCTCTGCAGGCCTTCTTCCTGTCACTACTCTGTCTCCAGGTACCTAACAGCAGCCCTTTACATCTCATTAGGACAAGCTGCTGAAAGTATCTTAATGGTTCCGATTATTGAAATCAATATCTAAATTCAAGTGGGAGGCTGTGGACAAGACGCGCTTAAAATGAAAGCAAGGAAAGCAAAATAAACAAGAAGGATGATGTCACATTTTACAGAGGTGTTTTGGTTTATATTTTAATTGTTTCATCCGTGACTGAAAAGTGTGCCAAAGACCAAATGCTAAAGATAAATAATGATTTGACAGTGTAGAACCAAATACTGACTGCCAGAGCTTAAGGGGACTTCAAATTGCCAGGACACCGAGAAGTTCTTTAGCAATAGAAGGAAACTGTGAATGCATTGCTATTATAAGAGAGTGAAAAACTTAATTCAGTCAAAAGTAACTTGACAGAAAGAAGACAAAAAGAAACCAGCTTAGATTTAGAAGCAAAGATATTATGGTAGCATAACCTGCAGTTAACAATCAGTTTACAAGCGAAGTGTTCTGGCGAGATTCATGGACTTCATTCTAGTCATGTTTTGTTCCTCAGTTTCACAAGTTGTACAGTTGAAAGTATAACATGGCTGACAGTAAAATCTGAAACACAAAAAAATTACATTTAAAAGTATTTTGACAAAATAAAAACTATTTAAGTATGCAAGGTCTGGAAAAATCTTTCTAGTGAAGAGTTACAGCCTTTCTATCTATTGAGTGTATTCAAGAGAATTTCAAGTGTAAATTTTGCCATGGCTAATGAATACCTAAGTGAGAAAATTTTCTGCTAAAAAAGGCTTCTCAACCTAGAAAAAAAGAGACATTTTAAGAACCAGATCCTGGATTCCAAATTTAGATATATTTAGACAAGACAGAAGACCCTTGCTTTATAGAAGAGTTAGGTAAGAATTTAAGAAAAAACCTTTGTAGTGTTCTACCATGTTCCAAGCCATCATTTGGAAACTTTAAATTAATATCTATTGTCATCCTTTAAAATGTGCCATAATACAAGTTTCATCCGTACCACAGGAATCACTGAATTCTGCAGCCTGGGTTATGCAGCATCTTACACTGGGTGATTTATATTGTCTTTAAAAATCTACAGCCCTTATACTGCGTGAAAAGATCCCAACCTGTAATCCAAGTGGTGAGTGCTGTTAGTTAGAACTACTTGTTAAAAACATTGAAATTTCCTAAAGTGCCTGCTAAGTAGAATAATACTCTGCACCTGCTGCAAGCTTATTTCCCCTTGCTCCTGCTCCTTCTGCCAGAAAATCCTTTCCCTGGGCACATCTTTTAGCAGGTGGCATGTTTTTTTCCACCTTCCTACCTACGTGTTGGGTTGGCAATCTCTTCTCCTGGCCTGTGTCTTGTCCCAGTTCAGATTCTCCCTCTCTGCCTCCAGGTCTGCTTGTTGTCATTGAGTGCCAGACCAGTAGAAAGGTGTTTGGCCCCAGAACTGCCTTCCTGCATCTCAGGAGCTTACATGATTGCTCTTTCCATTACATTTGCAATGCCAATATTCTACTAAGCTCTGCCTGAAGGACTGTGTCTCATTTCTCCGATATTATAAATATATTTGGGTAAATTGGTGAAGATTATATATTTTTGTGGAAATTTTACATTTAAAAATATCTGCAAAGATAATGACAGATCCAGCTCAGGGAAAAACCATTAGCATCCCTTTTAAAAGACATTGAAGGTCTTGGCTAGCCTTTAGTAAATGGCTCTAGGTCAATCAAAGGAGGATTTTGGACAACAGTAATGCCAAAGGCATCCTGTATTTGCATGTTGGCATCTGCTTTGGTGGTAGGAAGACTCTTCAGGCCATGATTCTGGGAAAATTGTTGCTATTACAGCTTCCAAACTTTGCAAAAGACAGTTTCAAAAAGTTTCTGAAATTTGGTTTAAAAAAGAAATAAGGTAACTTTCTTAAAAAAAAAAAAACAACAATATTGAATTGTCCTTTAAGAACTACGGGCTGTTTAAAAAATGACATCTCTATTAACCTCTGCAGAACACTTGTCCTAGGAGGATGGGAAAAATCTCACATCCAAAAAGTGAATCTTTCCATTGAATAAAAAAATATAATTAAAAAAAAGAATTAAAAAATTATGGAATTCACCTAGTACTTCTTGGATCTAATCCTGAAAGGAGATAACACATAGATAGGTATTATTCCAATTAATAAATAACCTGCAATCTCTATGATATAAAATCAGTTCAACAATTTTTAAGGAATTAAATTGTATCTTCGCATTAGTGGTGTCTTTAAATTTGCAGGTTACTTATTTCTGAAATTGCCATAAATACGACATTTATCAGGACTTCTCTGACAACCAAATGAAAATAACTTTTTGTCTACTGGCAAATGAGGTAATTAAAAGCTTTTGGAAAAGGGTTTCATTAGGACAGAATACTTCAGATACAGTATGAAAACAAAGCAGATGAGAGATAGTCTTCTCTGGATCAAGTATTTAAAAAAAGATATTAAAAGAGTTTTATGATCTGCAGTAAAGAAAATGTGACTCCTGTTTATTGTCCATTTTCCTGTTCTTAATAAATTGACTTTTTTCACCCTTATGTAGCTTGTCAAGTTCCCTAGGAAAAAGAAAATATAAATTAATGCTATAGTAGTTTAACAAGGATATTTGCTTTGTAAACAGAGAAACTATGTGGGTATGGAAAAAAAAAATCAGGAAAACAATCATCAGCATAGATATCTGAAATATTTTCATTGATGTCATTGGTCATTATTTCATGCTCACATGCACTGTCATTGTTTGCACACTCAGAGGGTGGGTTTACCCTAGTTGCCAACCCTGAGGCTCAGCGGAGTGAATTATGTAACTGAGCAGAAGTGGATGTTTTTAAGGCATCTGAGGGAGATCTTCCTTTTAGCTGTATAGCGCCTGTCAAAATCTTCAGTACCTCTGCTCAGCTGACACACATTCATGCTTTAACCTAAACCATGTTTTTAAAGAAAAATGAAATTTAACGAGTAAGGATATGATGAAAGACGATGCTTTCCAAAGGGAGGCTTTTCCTATTTCACACATCACTGCTACATTACTAGTGAGATTTTTCAGACACTGTACCCAAACCCACAAGTTTTAATGCCTCTGTACTGACAGTCTCTTAGGCATGGCATTAGAGTTGAGAGTTCAGATTGTCCTTGCTTTTCTTTGGCTGGTACCTCATGTCTGGCAGGTCAGCGTGCCTGCTGACTGCTGTGGAGATTAAGACTAGATGCACACTGAAGAAAACTGGAGTTCCCACTTTGCTTCTGCCATTGGGTGTTTTCCATATCAAAAGCAGATTTTGAGGAAGATTGATACATTCTTGAGCCTTTCAGCAGAGTAGGCTCAAGATGCTGCCAATTATAACATAACACAACACTACTGTCTCCTCGGATTATAAAATTTTGTTATTAGAAGGAAGCACCTTCCTTTCTCCCTTTGAAAAATGTGGCTTGGAATAATGAAGTTTCCTTTTCTTCAAGAACTGCCTGGTTAATACTCAGAGGACACCCTTCAAAACTATTCTTAGTTTAGCCAGACCTTAGCAAATCTGCTTACAATAGGGCAGCAATCTCGTATTTTGCTGTAATGGGCATCGTGGACTCTAGAATCTGAGTGTTTATTTAACAGCATGGCAGATACACCAAACACACAGCAAGTGCATGTGGAAGGAGCACAGTGTGTAACCCTCTCTTGGCACTAACTCAAAGACACCCTCAAATGTTTTCTTTCTCTCCTACCCACAACAGCTTATTATTTCATAGTGATAAAACATTTGCATTTTCAACCAAAAGCCTGTTTGATCTTTCACTGTCCCTTAGATGCCTGCAGCTTGACAACAGTATTCCTCTCTCTGAAGTTTTTCTGGACCATTCAGTCAGAAAACACCTCTACACTTTCCCCTGTTGTATTGGGTTTTCCGGGCCAAGTTTTGGTGGTTGTGGGGCTACAGGGGTGGCTCCTCTGAGAAGCTGCCAGAAGCTTTTGTAATGTCTGACAGAGCCAATGCCACCTGTCTCTGAGGTGGACCTGCCACTGGCCAAGGCCAAGCCAATCAGCAGTGGTGGTAACATTAACACCTCTGGGACAACGTATTTCAGAAGGCGGAAAAAGTGGGGAAAAAAGCAGACAGAAGAGAGGAGTGAGAACAAGTGAGAGGAACAGCTCTGCAGACTCCAAGGTCAGTGCAGAAGGAGGGGCAGGAGGTGCTCCAGGTGCCAGAGCTGAGATTCCCCTGCAGCCCATGGTGCAGCCCATGGTGAGGCAGCTGTGCTCCTGCAGCCCAAGGAGGACCATGGGGATGCAGAGATCCACCTGCAGCCCAGGGAGGACCCTACTCCAGAGCAGGTGGATACCCAAAGGAGGCTGTGACCCTGTGTGAAGCCTGTGCTGGCGCAGGCTCCTGGCAGGACCTGAAGATCCATGGAGAGAGAGGAGCCCACGCTGGAGCAGGTTTGCTGACAGGATTTGTGACCCCACGGAGGACCCATGCTGGAGTAGCTTGTCCATGAAAGACTGAACCCTATGTAAGGGACCACTCTGGAGCAGTTCATGAAGAACTTCATCCTGTGGGAAGGACACATTTTGAAGAAGTTCATGGAGGACTGTCTTCCATGGAAGGGACCCCCATTCTGGAGCATGGAAAGAGTGTGATGAGCCCTCCCTTAGGAGGAAGGAGTAGCAGAGCTAATGTGTGATGAACTGTCTACAATCCCCATTCCCCATCCGTCTGTGTTGCCAGGGAAACGAGGTAGAGAATGCAGAAGTGAAGTTGAACCCAGGAAGAAGGAGGGGTGATTTTAAGATTTGGGGTTTATTTTCTCTTCACCCTACTCGGACTTGATTGGTAATAAATTAATTTCCCCAAACACAGCCTGTTTTTCCTGTGACAGTAACTGGTGAGTGATCTCTCTCGGTCCTCATCTTGACCCACAAAACTTTTATTGTAATTTCTCTCTTCTGTCCTTCTTGGGAGGGAAATGATGGAATGGCTTTGGTGGGCACCTGCCATCCACTCAGGGTAAACCCACCACATCTGTCTCTGTGTGTAAGAGACAGAAATGTTGTGGTTCATGGCTTAAACATTGCTATGAAGCACTCCCTGAATATGCCTCCTGACTGGAACTTTGGACTGTGAGTTAAGCCACTTTTCTCAGGTCTAGAGAGAAGTAAATAAGGCTGAGGAAGAAGAATGTATCTACCAGGNAGTAACTGGTGAGTGATCTCTCTCGGTCCTCATCTTGACCCACAAAACTTTTATTGTAATTTCTCTCTTCTGTCCTTCTTGGGAGGGAAATGATGGAATGGCTTTGGTGGGCACCTGCCATCCACTCAGGGTAAACCCACCACATCTGTCTCTGTGTGTAAGAGACAGAAATGTTGTGGTTCATGGCTTAAACATTGCTATGAAGCACTCCCTGAATATGCCTCCTGACTGGAACTTTGGACTGTGAGTTAAGCCACTTTTCTCAGGTCTAGAGAGAAGTAAATAAGGCTGAGGAAGAAGAATGTATCTACCAGGAAAGCCAAACCCAGCAGGTGTCCCGAAAATCATCTCTGGCTGTGTTTGGAGTGTGGGAGGCCATAGCCCACAGGCTCATCTGCTGAGGCCGTGTTTGCACACACTCCCTTACAACCATGACAGGAGGAGGAGAGTTTTGGGTGTGTGGTGTAACCTCTGGTCAGAGGGAGTGAACACCCATTCTCCCTTCACAAATTGGCTCAGTTATGAAAACCCCCTCCCTGGAAAGACCACATACACGTGGTACATTCACATGAGAGGCAGCTGAGAACTGTCATAAACCATCAAAGACCCCCAAGGCGCCCCCCTGACTGATTCCTGAGGCCTTGAACCAGCCTTGCATGTGATGCAAAGTGATGCAGCAGATCCAGAGTCTGCTGCAAGAGATGGTGTCAAACTTGTCCCCTACAGGGGAGGTACCTGGGTACTCCCACCTGGCCCAAATGTGTATTAGTTCATTAAACTCTGTTTTGGGGGACCTGACCACCAAGAAGACCAGAAGAGGACCAACGAGAGGCCGTTGGGATCCATGGAGTAGTAATATTTTCTACTTAATCTGTCTCTCTGTTACTCTCTTTCTCTCCCCCCCACCCCACTTTTCCTATTTGTCTTTCTCCCTCACATTTAGTGTTAAATAAAATCCATACTGTTGATTTGCATATGGTCTCATTTGCACCTTAATTTGGGCAGAGGCATCTCTGTAACAATTTTAATAACCGGATCGTAACACAGTAGTATGATTTATGCTGGTAGAGGAGTGCTAAGCCCACAGTCTATCTGTATTGCTTTAAGAAAGTCTAAAAGCCACCAAGGTAAGCCATCTACAACAAGAGCCCTACTAGTAACAAGCCCATGTATAATATTTTCCTTGGGTCTGCCTCTTCCATTAATTTCTTTCAACTGTGTTAGGAACATAGACAGATTTTTAAAAAACATTCCTTGTACTTTTCAGACAAAACAATTAATCTTTGGGACTGGTTTGGGATTTTTCACCGCTTTTTTTCCACTCTATATTTTACATTATACTGTAGCGATATAAAGCAGTTTAAAACTTCATCTTTCAGTTTCGTGCTGAGAGACAACTCAGGATACAGGTCCTTCTTGCTCTGTTCCAACCAGGCAATGAATTCTAAGAAACCAGATTTCTGATCCCTCTCAAGCATGTTGCGGGTTAAAAACTATGTATTTGTCTTCCAAATCCTTCGAACTTGTACCATTTTTGTTGTTATTGCCCTCTCAAATGATGAAGGATATTATCATTCAATGCTGACAACAGCACTTTGCCAAAGCACTGTCCTGAACCATCAGAGGAAGTTGTGAGAAAGATAATAGTCTGTCTTAGCTACTACTGTGAGATGCTAGGGGCATCATTTGTTACATGGCCTTATGATCCTCAACTCAAAAAGAAGTTATTTGCTTATTTTCTTAGCATCCTTTGAGTGGGAAACAATAGCAAATACTTGTGCAGCAAAGTGCAACAGCTGAATTGCTTCTAAAATTATTCCAATTCCAAGACTACTTCTACTTGATAATCCCAAAGAAATACCTACAAAAATTAATGTGGGTAGTGTTTTCCTTTCAATTGTTTTGTTAAAGTACAAGTTTAAGAATGTGAGTTCTGCTATTTCCAGACAATTGCAATCTTGGGGGTTTTTTAATATATCCCTGCTAAGGTGTTTTTTTTTATCAGGGACTGTTGTGAATTTAAATGTAGAGTTAATTCAATCTGACAATAGCAGAATCTCTTCAGCCTTGTGAAACTGATAGCTTTCTGTTAAGGTGTATCTTAAAGGGGTAAAAAGCGATTATATTAATTCCCTGTGCCTGAAGCAGCCTCTCTAAATGAAAGCTCTCATTTGGGTAAATCTCAAACTATTTTGAAAAACTACTCAAACTGTTCACTGTGGAGAAATACAAGACTTTTAAAAACTGAGGTAATAACATTTACTTAGTTTCTTTAGAGTTTATGTGAAAAAACTCCAACATGATTTATAAGAATCTCAAAGAAGCCATCTGAGGAAACCATCACCACCACCTGGTGCAGGAGACAAATGTAGCAGCCTCTCTCTGAGAATGAGGCAAGGATTTTTGTAGGAAAATCAGTCTAGAATGTAGCTCACCTTCTATTCAAGGTGCATATTTTGTTGATCCTTTCCCCAGGTTTGAGGTAACTTTCAGTGTCACACCAGTGACACTTAAGTCACTGCCTGTCGGAGATGGCTCCTACAGGGAGCAGGCTGACTGCTAAGGAGGCAGCCTGGCTGCTGACAGACCTCAGCCAGAGGCAGGTTCACCTCCATCTGGGTCTGCCTGGAGAAAGAGATCAGCTGAAGCCTGGGGCTGTTGCCTTATGCAAAGATCCCATTACTTACCCCAGTGATAGAAGCTAGATCCTAACCCAGCTTTCCTCTGGGATTTCCCCAGCTGAGTGTGAAGGAGCCAGGATGAATATAAGGGAGGCAGAGACCAAGGTGCTGGGCATGAGGGGAAGTAACCACTCACACCACCAAAGCTGCCTTGGGCTAGCTGTCTGGGACCCCAAATCTATCAGGAAAACTTTGGAATCAAAAATTAATATCTTCAGAATCTTCAGGCTTAGACTGGTGAAGAGACGATGGTATTGAGGAGAATCTGACAGAGGGAATTCTCTTCCATTGGTAAAATTAATAAGGCAGGAAATGTCTCAAAACTAATTTAATTCCCTCTCCCCTCTGTCAGAACACTGATTAGTACAAGAGATACAGAGTGATTAAGATCCCTGCAGAAGCAAAGGATAATATTAAGTCAAAAGACAGCTGTGAAACACATTAAAACATAAATGAGACATGAGCATGCTTTCTATTAACATGTGCTATAGCACATGTTAATATGCTGGTTTGTATTTGTTTCTTTATGATTTCCAGCTCCAGAAGACATATTTCAGTAGCATCCACATGCAAGATGCAGTCTGAGAGTAGCGTATCGGCACCTCTGGAGAAGAATCTACCTCCTGCTACATTGTCTGTAATTTTATATATACACCAACAAGAATTCTTTTTTTGTTGATGGACATATGATAATAAAAAACAATGACATCAGAAAATTTTTACTTTTCTGATTTTGTCCTTTTTTCTGTTGACTACAGGATTTTTTCCCCCTACTCTGAATGCAGAAACACTTTTGATGGGTTGGAATTGTCCAAAACTAATGGCTGAAGCTGGGCTTTAAATCCTGTTTAGTGGTTCAGAATGAGTAAGAAAACGTTCTCAACATTTAAGCTTGACAGGGACATAGAAATTAATGTTAGTCATTCCTCTAATTAATATCTCTATTAATTCATTGTACACAACATACCCATGCCCATACATACAGGGGTATCTGGATTTTGTTAAGAACATAACTCCATGAGCTCATCAGAAAAATAGGGTCTCACTAGTATCCCTGGTCCCTTAACAAGGGGAAATCCCTTCTTATGTAAGAAACCAACATTCTGTGTGCCTTCAACAACTATTATTCGCACACAGCTTTTCAGATTCAAACATGAAAATTCACCCTTTCATTTTAAATTTTCCATTGTGTACATCACCCTTAGGGGAAATTAATGGGAATATTGCTCTGCTGTCTTGAAATATAGTACGAAGAGCACAAAGCCATAAATAGTATACTGTAGTAGTTTTACATCACCTAAAGTGCAAGTTGACTCCATAACCCAGATTATTTTCCCTTAACAGATTTGTGAATTCCAGACTGCATCAGTTCTACATAGTAAAAATCTGTTTGCTGCATTACTAACATTGGTATGTACAGGATGATGTCTACTAAGACAGGAGGGTGCTAAGGTATTTCTGATCTCTTATAGTTCTGCAGAATGGCATAAATCATTCACAGGATTGAGAAAGAACAATAGAATATCTCACATTACAAATTGAAAAATTGCACCTGTAGGATAATGCAGATATTTATGCTCATGATTCACTGATTTAAACCATACAACTCCAAAAGTTTTGGTTTTTTGATAAAATGTAGTCACATTTTATCTGGAAGTGTGGACAAGGCTGCTCTGCAGCAGTTAAGTTTAGAGCACTGGTTATTGTAGCCTATTAATATTTTCTGCAAGTTCAATAAGCTTTAAAAATACAACACTATTTTAAGGAATCTCAGAATGAGCTGTATCTACCCCACTACTAAGGAATTAAAGGTTGGCAGCAGCAATTCAAAACTGAATTAACCCTCCCTGCCTCAACGGATGAGATCAAAATAGCTCGAGGTGGAGTATAGTATCTCTGGAGCAGATAACAAGAAATTTTGCAGTACGAGAAAAACTCACGGAGGAAGATGAGGGAAGAGAGGTTAGAAGGAATCTGAGATCAATCTGAGACTGAGGATAGTGGAACTTGGGGAACCAGTAGGGCTGGGGGAGCCACACAAATTTCCAAGATGCAGCTAACAAGGAAACTGGGAACACAGATGGTGAGAAAAGAGGGCCCTGCCTTAAGTGTTCGGTTATTTCCTTCAACAGCAACACTACTTTCAATTTTATTCTTCCAGCCAGCCTCAAAGAAGAAATCCAGGTGTCTCCCACTGTGCTTTGCATTGGCTATATCATTAAGACCATTGTCATTTTGCCCTGATGTGCTCCTTGGCTGTCTGGGAACCTTCTCTCTGTTAGCAGATCCTCTTGCACCCATTCTCTTGCACCTCTGCACCTTCTTTATCTGAGAATTCTCCTTTGTTTTAGTGCTGGGTTAAGCTTGGTTGGCTGTCAGATGCCCACCCAGCTGCTCCCTCACTCCTTTTCCTCAACAGAACAAGGGGAAAATACAAGATGAAAAAGCCTGTGGGTCAAGATAAAGACAGAGAGATCACCTACCAATTACTGTCAAGGGAAAAGCAGACTCAGCTGGAGGAAATTAGTGTAGCTTATTGCCAAAAAACCAAAGCAGCATGGTGAGAAACAGAAAAACACCTTCACTCCACCCCTTCCTACTTCCCAGGCTCAACTTCACTCCTTCATTCTTGACTTTTCTACTTTCTACCTGCCCCATGATTGGCAGGGTGGGTAGGGAATGGGACTTTGTGGTCACTCCATAACAGCCTCTGTTCTTCATTCAGTGCATAGAACTTCACAGATGTCCGTAAGACTCCTGTGTAGGAAATGACCACAGGGGAGAGGACTAGGAAATTGGGTTTAAGTTGAAAAAAGAAAACAAAGAGAAAAAAAAAATATGTATCATTCCCTGGGTAAATCTGACAGTTATTCCTATGATTTCTTTTCAGAAAGATTGAAAAGGGAATATTCTAAAAATATATTCCTGGAAAATGGATGAAGTTATGCTGTTCTTTTATGTATTTTCACAAATGTTCTTGTAGTGTTACTTTTGTCCTGGCAGGTAAAATGAAAATTAATAAATGACAGTTTTCCTATATTTTCTTATAGTTTATATTTCAGATGAATTATATTTATTTAATATATTCTTCACGTTTCAGTTTTATGTGCATTCACAGTAAAACAGATGTTCTCCTAAAAGTCTGAAACACTACAGAAGAAATTGCCTTTTTGCACTACAGAATAAATTATAATTGCCAAAAACTAGGGTATGAACTTTATGATTAACTAGCAGACAGCATTAGTACATGTCTGGTTAATTTATGATGTTGAATCCAGGAGAAATATTTCAAGAAATTATTTCACTTTTCAAGGAAAACTTTTTTGCAGCATGCCATTTTATAGTTTAAATGCTATTTTTTTTTGTTGCCCAATGATTGAGGAAACTGATATAGAGATGTTTATATATTGGTAGATTAGACTTGCAGAAGGCCACAAAAAGTAGTTTTCTTCCTGTAACTGGAGTGTGAGGAAAACATGAAGCCTCCAAACAATAGAAATCTACTTATGGAATTTCTAGACTGATTAACCTCTGTTTGTTTGTTTTTCTGCTTATTCCAGAAAATTCATAAAACATAATTGCACTACTTTTCTTAGAGTTTTCTATTTGTTTATGTGAAAACCTGGCCAAATGTTCTATTGAGCTACTTTTTTATGAGTTCTATTTCACAAGAAACTCAGTATCTTCTTTCCAATAGCGAACAAAAATTGGGTTGATATTACATTTACCACTGAAATAGCTACAGCTAATTTAGTTATAGTTAATGGATTTCATTAATCCTGTGTAAAATCTTTAGCTTCTTAAGTGCACTACACTAAATAGTTGCACTTTAAAATATTTAGGTGAAAAAATTTCAGTAAAATTGAACATTTACACTTCAGCCTAGTTTATATAAACTGTAGATTATGGTTCAAGCCTAAATTGTGAGTATATAGAATATATATATATCAAGAATAAATAATAATAATTAAAAAAATGGAAAACAGTGGCATTATTTGTATGTTTCATAAAATAAGCCATGCACTTATAGGTCTCTATTTCTGTTAGTCTGGAATTTTCTCTTGCATCACTCTTCTCATTCTTTCATATATTCCTCTCAAATATGGAGAAACATACTGTACTTTTAAATAAACTTAACCTGATAAACCATTTGCTGAGAAAGACAGGTAGATGTTTTCTTCAAGCAATCAAGATGGAGAGGGATTTAAATGTTTCATGCAATGTAGAAAGTTCAGCATTTAAAACCACACCCATGCAAATAACTTGCATTAATTCCTTCTTGTTACAGAACCACTCATGGAAGAAAGAGCAAAGCATTGACTTTATTTTTTGGGAGAATTCATCTCACATTAAATTTGGTCTATACAATCCATATATCTTTACAGTCTATACAGCAGTGCCTTTTTACTGAAGAATTATCTGTCATACTCCATAATGAGGTGCACTTTTACAAGTATATCGTATAGATTTTTGTAACAGCACCTCATAGGTTTTGTAATCCTTTTTCCTTAAGAACAGTCATCCTTTTATGAAATGTTCAATACTTTGGAAAACAGAAAGGTTATATGGCGTTCGAGTTTCTTTTGTGGTCCTTGAGACTGAAGAGCCTGAAAAGTTTCTACATCTTACTGCTTATGGTTTACTCTCCATAGATGTTTTCCTATTGTACACTGACAGGTACAATAAAAACACCTCTGCTGTGGGTCGTATACCTAAAAATAAAGCATCGATCTAATACCATTTTTTATAGGGTGGGGTTCTTTTTTTCCCCAGATTGAATATCCTTAGTTTCAGCTTCCACATTAGAAGAGGTAAGCCACTCAGATCATCTTGGTCAACAGTAAACAAAAACTTGGCTTAGATTTGGAGAAGTTTGGGGGAGTTCTGCTATACCAACTCTACAGGCAGGAGAAAAGATTATTTTATACTAACAATAAGCTCTGACAGCAGACTAATTCCCACTTTTGATGCTATGTCCACAAAAAAATCTTTAAAGCCATTTTTTCTGTCTCTGCCTAATTTGGCAGGTTTTTCATTCACATAAGCACTGATGTTTTGACATTGCTGAAGTTCTGCTTCCATTTGCCTTAGAAATTCCTTCTATTTTGACATCATCCACAGAGCTAGGTATATCCCACATTAAGCACTTTTTGTCCATGCTCACCATTGAACACGATCCCCAGGATCTTAGAGCATTGTCCTGATCCTGTCTTATCCATGAATTGATGTAAGACAACAGACTCCAGGGCTCACAGCTTTTTGTCAAACTTGACCAAGTTCCAACAGTTTAAGCTTCACTTCCACGTAAATTTCATCTTAAATTCACTCAAATTCACATGCAAACTGCCTCTTGCAGCATTTTGACAAACTAAGCATGCAAATCCAAACAGGAAAGTAGATCCTAGCAAAATATATCAAATACATGTTATTACAGTTATTTGTTATATGGATGAAAGTTACATGTGAATTTAAATGCCTGTTTGCATTTCTGAAGGTACTGTTTTCTGTTAATCTCAGGACCTCCCTCCATTGTAGAACTGCAGTAACCGCTTACGGATAAGCAGAAAGAAGCCAAACCTTCATCATGTCATTTTGGAAGACAGGAAAAGTTATGAAAGTTAATAAAAATTATTACAATTCCACCAATTCAGAAGACATAGTGGATATTTTCTTAGTTGTGACTCTCTTGTCCTGGGCAACGTGGTGCTCTGAAGAGATGTTCTGCTCATTGCCTGACTCTGCTGTTGCTGCCAGCTAAACCACAGCCTTCTGAATTCCCTCTATTTCCACGCTCCACACGGAAGACACATAAGGTATTGTGAACCTATCATATGTTCAGAACTTGGTGATTTCACACATGCACACATTTCCAGGGTCATAACCACAAATTGAGGCAATCTTGAGACCAAAGCCAACTGAGAATATATGTCCCTATTTAATTTTCTTATTAACATTTTGCAGAAGATATTAAGACCACATGGGAGTGAGTAAAAATATAACAGAAAATTAACATCAGCTGAACAAAATCTGACATTTTGGGTAATTTTTCTTCTTTCTAGGTTTAGATTGCTGTAGTATATCCATGCAAACTCAATGTTCTTCAAGGTTGTCCTGGTTTAGCAACTGTGTAATCTGGCATAAAAATTATGTGATGATGATCTTGTCTTCCTAAGGTCGGATGAGGAATAGCAGCATTTTTTTCTCAAAAGACTTTGACATCCTTCAGAAACTGCTGAGAAGGAAACTCTGGGAAGAGAACTTAACATCTTCAGCTGAGATGAATTTAAAGCTGGAATTTAAAACTTTTTATTAGCCTTGTATGCATGGCTCTTCCTCAGGTCTAGCAATGAGTACTACCCTAGGTTGGAATTTTTTTTCTTTTTTTAATTTAAAAGCTTAGCTGTTGAGCCTTTTCTGTAATCTGTCAGATATAGTTTTCATTTCATTATACAAGTTTCAAACTCTGGGATATTCTGATTGTCATAAAGGAAGAAGTGGAAACTTCCTCATTCCATTCAATGGAATATGTTTCACTTTGTCTTAATGAGTTAAAGAATAGCACTGCCAGAAAAGCAATACAGGTATCATGATATAAATAAACAAATTTATACAGGAAGAAATATCAAATAAATGTGGACTAAATATTACAATAAACTTTACAACAGGAACCGAAGCCTATGTCTCTTCCACTCTGTGAAAGCAGCTTAAATGTCAAATTACAGCAATAGTACACTTACTTGGTCTAGTTTTGAGACTTCTGCAAAACATTCTAGTTGTTATCTTCTTACAAAAGTGGGGCAAGTGTTCTCCAACTGAAATTTGAATATTAACTTCCTTTGTGTACCAAGGCATGTGTTTGTCCCACAGGACTAGATGAGGCAAGTCTGATTCATCTGGCCAGGCAAATTACTCCTGAAGGTTCAAGATTCATGGGAAATCATTTACACTTCTGATTCTTATGGTGCTAAAAAATAATCTGTATTATATAAATTAAGCATAGAATGATTCAGCTTTTTCACTACAGCCTAGCAAAGACCTTGAAAGAAATGATTCCTTGGTTCATCTTAAGGGGAAACAAATTTGAAATCCTAATTAAAATGTGTGCCCCCTCATTGCCAGCTTTTCAAATAATGATTAAAGAGCATAAAAATAAAAGCAGAGATCACATTATGATAATGTGATTTTATCATAGCGCATTTTGGCATCATATGTAGCTGGCCTTGGGTTATGAGTGGTTTGAGAGAGCACAATCACTTGCTTTTCAAGCTTCCTAAGGGATAAATTTTACCTTGAGAACGGTCTGATTTCTACTCCTAGTTGTCTGAATTTAAATGAAAAGGAAGAAAAAATATCATTGGAGGTAGTTATAGAGTGCTTTAATTTACAGGCAATTTGTGTAATAATTTTCACTGTCTATAAGAACCCATGCTATATTTAAACTGTGAGCAGTTTGAATTTCACATACAGCTAATGCACTCTCCTTCCAAGGTATAACTTGTTTGTTATGTTAAGTGTGTAAAAATAAACATTTTGATATACAGAAAAACTTCTGGAAGATTTATCTGTGCTAAGGTATTTTTATAATGGCTTCATCTGTGGATAATGTATATGCACATATGTTTCAACGATGTATTTTCACTATGCATATTCTATTTCTGAAGCAGTAAAGTGACTATTTTATAGAAATGTGTATTACAAGCAACAGAATTCCGTCATCTACCCAGTTATCTATAGTGATGCAAGATCAAGTATATTTAGCATAGACCTTACACATCTGTTCATGTCTTCCTATTATGCAACTTGTTTAAGCAAATTGAAAGTGGATTCCATTTTTCAAAAACTACTAAGTAGACTTAACCACACACATAAGAAACAGACAATTTTTGCAATCATCTGGAGTTTTATAACTGACATAGAGAAACATTTTTTTTTAAAAAGCAAATGTATTTACAAAATAATTTGATAATTTCCTTTGTTGTCATCTTAAAAAATTAGCTAAGACTTCAAACTGAGACATTACTTACATTAGTCACAGCAACTCCTTATTCACTTGTTACAGCACTGTGAACAGCAGGCAGTTGACCCTACAAGTGCTGGCTACAGGGACAGGCTTTTCTGACCCATTCTAACAGATCCTCAGCAAGTTTGCCAACTGCACCAGCCTGCATGGTGTGATCGACAGGCTGGAGGGAAGGCAGGACATCCAGAGGGACCGTGGCAGGTTTGAGGTGTGGGTCCGTGCAAACCTCATGGAGTCCAACAAGGCCCAGTGCAAGGTCTTGTGCCTGGGCTGGGGCAATCCCAAGCACAGGTAAAGGCTGGGGGGAGAATGGATCAAGATGAGCCCTGGGGAAAATTACTTGGGGGGTGGTGTTTGTGGACAAAAAGCTCAACATGACTCAGCAATGTGCTCTGGCAGCCCAGAAAGTCAACCATGCCTGTGCTGCATCACAAAAAGTCTGGCCAGCAGGTTGAGGAAGGTGATTCTGCCCCTTTGGTCTGCTCTTGTGAGACCCCACTGAAGTATTTTTCTGTTCCAGATTTTTCACAATGATCACTTATCTCAAAAGAATTTATTTTTTCTTCTGAAAGTCTGAAGTTATTTTGAAATAAAACTTTGAGGCATTTGAAGAAGTTCTATTTGGTTATAGAAAAAACTAATCTTGTGATTAAATTCTTTTAAATTACTTTATTCTAGTCAGTCTTTCAATTTTAATTTATTCCTTAGATTTCCAGATACTGTGAATTGAGACTGCGTATCTATACTATCTATATTGTGCTTAAAAGGGACACACACTTCATGAAGACAGGTCTGAAAATAAATTATGATCACTTAGTATAAGTTATATTCACCTAAATTACAGCTCATTTTCCTTCACAATTTGTTCAACTTCTTATCAATACCTGTAGCTAAAGGCGGTCTGGATGACCGCTTAGTGACTTCTCAGTGTCATGAGAAAACCTCATGACATCAGAACAAAGCGTATGCACAGCTGTAGTACGCAATCTTTTGGGGTCAGGACAGGATACCAACCTCTTCTGGATGTCCTCAGCATTTGTGGTGACCAGGATGCGTGGCAGAATGTTGCTTAGGAGAATTGACAGAGAAGAAAAACCTGCAATAATTTATTGTTTCAGGAAAGCTGCTTCTATTATAAATACATCTAAGAATTCTTGCTTATCCCTCAGACTCAGACACTGATATTTAATTAGCTACTATAAAGCAGAAACATCAACCTCTGCAATTTTAGAAGAGAAATTAGTTGTTAGGCAGACCGTCCTTTTGTTTATTCAAAATTCATCCTCTCTGCCTATCATTTTCTCTCTGCAATAACTCAGAAAAAGACCTTTTAAGAAGCTAAATTACAAGGATTTTTCTAAATGACAAAGCATTGTAATGCAAGTTGAATTATCACTAATACAACTTCTGGCAATGCTTAATAATTTCAAAAATGTTTTCATCAGAAGTGCTTTGAACACTCTGATGCAATGGCCTGGACATATAAAGACCAGTTCTATGTGACAGTTTTCAGGAAATTGCTCGATGAAAAATATTGCTTATATTAATCTTAAATAGCTTATAGACTATCAACATCTAGGAAAGATTTTTACACTCTTCAGCATAAATTGAAGTTATGCATAATGTCTGGATGGCAAGAAAACAGATGATCTGTGATAACAATTCAAACAAAATTGCATAAAGTCTAATGGTGCTCTTAAAATACAGTAGGGTTCTCCTAATGGCAGTTCCACCCCTGGAGTGGATTTTGGTTAGATTAGCTTTCTGACTGGAAACAACTGAATTCTTGAAACTAAATGTCAGAATTTAAATTTTTACTTAGTAAACAATCCACCATCAGCTACAAGGATACAGAACACCTGTGTTCACAGCCCATCAGTTCACTCCAGCTATCGCTTACTGTGTCAGAAATTGAGGTGGCAAAGTACTTACTCTCATTTCAACTGAGACTCTCAGAGGCTTTGAGGTTTCTTAATCCTTAGAAAGCTCCTTCTGCTTATATGAGATAAAATAATGATCCCTCAAGACTATCATCTTTGTCTCTTTGTCCATCTTTGTAAGAAGATGAAGTCATTTTATACATTTCCTTCTTATGAAAAATTCTTGGCACTATTTCTACAAGGTCCATTTTAACTGTCTTAGCCATAGAACAGAGATTTTTGTTCTGGCAAATGAATTTTATTTCAGAGAATAAAAGTAACAACAAGATTAATCTTTTTTAGCTAACACATTGAACAGGAATATAAAGCTATCCCTCCACCTTTGGTGACCTGACAGTAATGTTTGGCATTGACAGCAGGATTTTTACTTTAGGATCAGCTGATTAGACAATTTAATTCTGAAGTTTAGACAATTTCATGGCAGAATAAAGGCAGGACTGGAGCAAGTTTGAATGTTTTCAATTCACTTCCTCCATGTGTCATCTCACCATCACTGCTTAGTGTATAGTCACCTTGCTCTAAGTTGATTCCTACATGCTTCAGGTGTCCAGATGAGATTCAGATCTTAATGGAGAGCTGTTAAATGCCACTGTTGTGAGCAACAAGACTCTCTGATCTGACTGCTGACAACTATATCCTTGAGATTCCCACAATCTATGCAAATGACAATGAATTGAATTTGCTCTGCATGCTCACCTTTTGGAATGATTAATGATCTCAGAAACAGCACTTTTCCTGGTAAGCCATCAGCCATTAGTTATAACAAAAGAAAGCACAGGTTTCCAGCTGTAGAGAAATTATGCTTCCAGAATACGTCAGCATGGGAACAGACAAAATTTTCAGGAAAGCAAAGATGCCCAGGGAAGCCCTCAGAAAATAAAAAAAGATAAATTTTTAACAAGGAGAGTGGAATTTTGCAGACAAATTAAAATCTGAAAGGTGTCTGTCAGGGAGCAACAAGAGCAGAAGTTACAAGTATGTAGGTCTGTTATGACCACAACCTCGGTGACTCAAGCTCTTCAGAGTGTAACGTTACCTAAAATATTGTTCGGGCGAGACCTCCATGTAAGTAATAAGTATAGCGAGGATGACAAATTAGTTAAGAGAACAGATAGCAGCCTTAAAAATGCAAGTATGTTTTAAGATGTATGCATATTGCATACATCATGGCAATCATTGACCACCATGGTTAACAGTCCCACTCAAATGGTTCAGCCATAAATTAAACAGCCATGTATTTTCCTAACTGAAGGGTAAAGAAAAAAGCCTAAAAACGTACAGGGATGTTATTCCTATAAGGCAGTAATTATTTTTAAGAGGCACATAATTACGTTTCTAAAATCAATAAAATGAAATTTGTATAACAAAAATAGAGGCTATACCTTAGATGAAAGTATTTTTACTCTGAGATCTAGCAGACTGTGGACCCATGTATTAACTCCGGTCCTACTTCAAGGAAGAAGAGAGAATTCCCATCTCTTTGGCTGCTTCTTGTGGCTGATAAAATAAGATGGAAAAAGGCTTTAGAGAAAATGCACTTGAGTTTTCAGCTCATTTTCCTTGTTACAATCTCTTTCTACACCCTTTCTCTGCTGTTAAGAGTGACTTATTAAAGGAAAAAAATAGTTTTACTGTTGTAAAAATGCTTCCTAGGAAAGAGGTAAAGGCAGATAAATGCAACTTGAAAGACATTTGGCAAATGCATTTCTGTTTCTAATATTAGCCTGACATTAAAATGATAATGGAATATGTCCAAAGTGTCACTGTACCTCTCTTCTTGATAATATAACTCTGAACAAGTTGGCAGATAATGCACTTAGGACCTTCCAAAATAACTTCTTACGTGAATGCCTCTGAACACCTTTTACATATTCCTAAAAATGTGCAAGGGAGAACTAGGTGGTTCAAAGATAGACATCTCTGCCTATCGAATATTGCAGACATTCAGCCAGACATATTTGGGAATTAAGTTTTCTAAAAGCAAAATAAAAAAAAATTCCCTGGATTAGATATAAATAAAAGGCACAAAACATTTAGCTGTGCGAAGAGATCAAAAGGTAAGAGATAAGACAAGCTGACTATGAAGAAACTGAGGTGAAAAGAACTGAAAGTGGTCAGTCATTGAATTCTGAGTTCTGTAAATCAATTAGCTAATATCAATAAAGTTAGATCTCTACATGGACCAGTCATCACAGTGCTGTTGCCTGATGCTCCGCTTTTTGGGGGGTATAATGTGCATCATTAATGTGTGACAGAAGTTATGGGGGTGGGATTCCCCCACCTCTTTGCCCTTCAGGGTCTTCGAAACTGTGTCTCCCTGTATTAAGCACACCTAAGTATCCTCTCTCTTGAAGTTCTGGCTGAGAAAAATTCAAAACAGCCAAAGACAACTCAAGCCACTTTTTCAGTGTAAGTTCAGGGTTCATTGAAGCCTTCACAGACTGAACTCCACACCCTGGACTTACTCAGAGAAAACAGTCTCCTTTAAACCTCGACAGGCCCAGTTTACATGAGGAGCATGCTAGCATATTTTATCCAGTCCAGGATCAAGGCACCATTGCAGACACTTTGCAAACACAGAAGAGAAAACAAATTAAACCATAAATATACCCAAAAACCAGGGAGTATATGCTTTAACACAAAGTGATAGGCCCACTGATGGGCACATTACAGGTAAACCAACAGATAGTAGTGCTCCTATCACGTCAGCAGCTGGACACTTAGTTTGTCAGTGCACAGCTAATTAACTAATCTTTCCAAAATGCAGATGGAAAGAAAGAAAACTTACCCATTGTTTTGTGATCTGTAGAGAAGTCAGTTTTACTGAGAACTTCAGATGCCTATGGGAATAAAAGCTGAGTACTTGATTTACTTTTAGGACATAAACATATTGCTGTTGCTTCCAGCTGTTTTCTTTTCTATATCTTGAGACCCCCTCCTATTATTCTTCTCTTGTTTTAGGTATTTCTTATGCTCTAAACTCACTGCAGCCCTTATTTTCACAAAACCCTTTACAATAGTCCACACTCTCCACAAATGCAATTGAGTTCCACATTACATTTACCTGGAAGATAGAGACCCTGTAGAGTTCTCTGCAGCTGCATCTCTTCCTTGTAATTTACAAACAAGGCAATTACCAGCAGAAGATACTGCCTTGTTTCTTAGGAAGGCTAGTGACCCTGCGGTCGGGACTGTCCGTCTCGGGGGCCCCGTCCGGCCCCCACGAGTGTCGGCCCGCGATCTCTCCTGCGGGCTCCGGACACGTGCGGAGCGCTGGAACCGCCGCCGCCGCGAGGGAAGCCGCTGCCGGGGGAAGCAGCCCGGACGACGGGTGCTCGCTGTCCCCGAAGGTGGCAGAACGGGAGGCTGCGTCCTTCCCTTGTGGCCCACGAGAGCGAAGGAATAACGAGGAGTGTCTCTTTGTCTGCCTGCCGTGGCTGGCTAGCTCGGGGGTGAGATTCCGAGCCAGCCCAGCAAAATTAGCAGATTTTAGACCACACTTTAAAAGCCGGCCAAGCTGTCTGTAATTTCCCTTTTCTCTGGCTATCGGATGTCTCTTTGGTGAGCAGCTGCATCCACAGGGGATTTAGTTTGGACCCCCCGGGACCCCAGGAACAAAGGAATGCGAGAATCGGAGACGCTGGA
>VZTI01001107.1:1208630-1231730 GCA_013397865.1 Struthidea cinerea | reverse complement strand
AAGCAAACGGGGAGGAGTTTACAATGGGAACTAATGGGAAAGGACCAGAGCGGAGGGACTAGGGTACAGAGAACCAACGGGAGTTGAACTGGGGAGGAGGCATCGAACAAGGACTAATAGGGGACCGAGTAACGGGGAATGTTGTGGAAATTTGGGAAGGTACAAAATCTCAGGGGGAGGAATTTTAAACTTGGGAGCTGCCCACGGACCCACCTTCTGATTCGGATTCGTCCACCCATTCGAGGGCGTAGATTGGGGTGACCGGAGGTGGTCTGTGCAGGGACCAAAAGGATGCCCGGTATGATGATTTAAGGGGCATCCCAACAGGCTAGAAATGAAAGGAAGATTGCTTAGGTCTGCAAGCCACTATCCTCTCACTTTAACAACTAAGCAAACAAGTTTAATATTCTTACGTTGTGTAACCTTGCCATCACAGGTTGATTATGTAGACTAAGCTACAAAGACTCTTAGCCTGTTCAAAACTAAACCAATAAAAACGTTTCTGTAAAATTCTCACTGAAACTGAGACCCATCATTTTCTATGAAACTCTATTATGGAATACCTGTGTACTATTGATATCCTTGTCTCTAAATATTATGATTACTCAATAATTAACATTTATTTGCCAGAATTATGATGGAAAACTGGGCTTTCTTTTTCTCTTAGAAGACTCTTATGTGAGTTTGAGCTGGCACACAGAGGGCTGATATTTTGTAATTTATAGTAGATAAATTCTCTGAGATGTCATAAAGAAAATGTAATTGAAGACATCCCCTATCTATATTGCTTTACCTTGTATTATTGGCATGCTTGGAGCCTATTCAATGTTCTTTCATCTAACGGTGTTAATTTTAAAAGCAAATTGAATCTTTTTAAAATTCTATTTGAGTAGCCAATTAGATGCAGAAATTTTGCTTATGGCTTCTGCAAGAATCTCTATAAGGTGCCCCTATGTTAATACCTTCCCACATTGATTGCATAAAGCAATATGACATTTTGTGTTAATAGGCTTTTATTAATCTGGATTCAGAGGGTGCATCTCTTGGGGATTAAAGAAGTTGTATGATGCAGTTTTCTCAGTTTGGTGGTGTTAGAAAGAATATGGTGATCTAGTTGTGAAAAGAGATAGCTTTCACCCATTTCTCAGCAGACACTTAGTTTTCATAATTTTTACCTGTTGTCAGACCCAAAGCACACAGATGTGTTTCAATAAAATCAGCAAGCCTATATTTAGTTGTTATTTCAGTAGTCAGTGAAAGTTTTCATTCCACTGATGACAAATCTATGATTTCTTCTATTCATTAAAAGCCAGCTATAAAATTAACTCACATATCAACTGCAATATTTAACATAACATACATTAAGAAATTAAAATCAACTTTCTAATTCACATTTCTGGTGTATAACTGTTCTAAACCATATCCAGTGGATTACTTTGGGTTTCAGCATAACAGTCTTAGCTATGGTACACAGATAAAAGGCTCCATTTCCCAAGGCAGCTAATGGAACACTGCACTGGACATAGAAGGCAAAGTAGAAGGAAAAGACTAACAAACCAGACAGTCGAGTATCACTCAAGGGCAATTCATTGGCTCAGTTCAATGCCTGGGAAGAGTTGGGTACGTCCAAAAAATAAGCTCCCTGGTAGTCTGAGTTGGCATCACATAAGGACCTTTGCATAGGTGGCCAAGAAAGTAATAGAATCTTCAAACTTACTCTTCAAGGTTTGGAACTACACAGAGACAGTTTTGGTAATAATGGATACATAGCCTAGAAGCTCCTCCCAAGGAACTGTTATTTGATGGATATCAAACAATTATTTATCAGCTAGCGCATATTAACTGGCATGCTTCACACCTTGTCAAATCACACATTCAATGACCAAGTGTATCTAACACAAAGAAACTTTACCTCCAAAATCTTAATAATTAGAAGCCCTAAGAACTGGTTAGAATAATTAGAAATCTTAAGAATTAGAAACCTTAAGAGAACGGAAGGAAATAAGAAAATATTATGTGTACCTTTTCTACTCATCTTCTTCTGAATTTTCTCTGGGATGGTAAGGTACAATTGATGATTTATTAGAAAACTTCCTTTCTTCTTTCACTAAAACTTACATCGAAAGGAATGAGGTTTTTATACAGGATGTCATCAGAGGAATGACCTGAAGATTTGGGTAAATGCTTTCTGTTGGATACTAAAGGGGAGGATCTTTCAAAACCAGGCTATTTTATTTTCCTGATAATCGTGGGCATGTGTCAGTAGAAAAAGAATTTAATTTTGAAACTTCAGTTTCTAGAGGTTGGGTGCTGATCCCTCTGCCTTCCTCCCTCATCTGGTATATTTAAAACTTTTTAAGCTGATGAGAGTTAAACTGTTGTTAATAGCCCAGTTTTGTCTGTTTTCATAACAACTAGCACCAGAGAATTAAGTGATCATTTATGAGTCATGAAGAAATGTAGTAATTACAAGATAGTAATGAAGATTTTGAAATTTAACTATTCATCAAAGCTAACCATCTATATCAAGCATTACTACAACCTGTGTCAACATGAGGCCCTTCTGCTGTTTTCTTTGAAGTAAGGCAAGATCTGTGTGGAGGAATAACACATATTCAGACAATGGACTGTCTGATATTTCTGAGGAAAAAACAGACAAGTTGGCCGAAACACCAACCCTTATTCAGGCATGAGAAAAATGAACATATTTCCAAACTAAATACAGGCTGAAAACATTGAGTCCAAACTGCCTGGAAGAAAAGTTGTCTGTTATTTGAGAGAATATTAGCTGGTGGATAGTAGATAAGGTGGTCACTTGTGAGAAAGAAAAAAAAAGGATGGTAATTTATTGCTTGTGGAACTAGAAGGGGCTAACCTGGAAGGCAGAGAAAACTATAGCATGTCATAAAGCCATTGTCTGTTGCATCCAGTCCTGTGTAGCTAATCTTAGGTATTCAGCACTGATTTCTCTCTCTGAATCACTTTACTCCTTTGCCTAAGGAGCTTCAGTCTTTCATTTCCCAAGAAACTTATTTCCGTAGACTGTCATGTCCCCCACTGCCTTGTTAAGGTAGGATGCCATCATTTTTATTCTGTTTTGCTAGTTAAAGCTGTGTTCCTGCACAGACAGATGCCATGGTGGGTCTGTCCTAAACTAGTGGGATCTTTTTCATACTCCATACAACCATGTGGTGTTCTGTATCACCAAAGATATTCTCAGGGACTTTTCGGTTTACATGGATAAAGCTGTTTAGGTATTAGCCTGAAAAGGATAAAGATATCCTTTCCTGTCAAGAACAGCTCAGAAGAGCTTAGGAATGAAAATTTTATGCCCACATGCTGAGATAAGTAGGGGCAGATTTTGACTGACTAAACATAGTCATATTCATACTTAGCCCAGCCACTTGAATCCTCTAAGCATTGGTCCAAACTTTCTCCTTCAACATATTCCTCAGTATGCTCACCACCCATATGCCAGCCCATCGTTCTGATTCGGGTTGAGTTCACCTAACAACCACATTAACGCTCAATGCAGTACAGCAGAAATGGTGCTGTAAAGCAAAATGGTATGACCAGACATCCATAGTGTGTGTATTTTAGGGACACCTTTTCTGAAAATATTTTGGCCCTATTGATTGAGGGCCTGTTGGCTGGAATTCATTCGGTGTGCTGTCGACGTGGCTCAGTTTCATTTCAAAGAAGTCAAATTTACAAGCTCTGATATTAGTGTAAAGCAAAGCATGATCTATAAGAATGATTGGAGATTTGTATCTGAAGTGTAATTATGGCCTTATCCGGAGCAGTAAGAGAGGTAAAAATATTGTGTAAATATTCCACTCTAGCTAACTGGACTTAGAATGGTAAACAGGTGATAATGAAGACAAAATTGAAGTTATGGTGATACTGAAACTGACAGTCTGCCGTTTGACAGTAATTTTAGTGATTTGGGAGTCATTAGTTTCTTAGCTAATGAGGAAATAGTTCCTCATCACTATAACAATCATGACATACTTACCCTGTTTGCTTCCAAGAAGTGGCCTAATTATGAAATTTCATTTTTTTATATAGCAAACTTATTTTAAATCATCGACCCTTCTTAATTTTGAAATTAAATTAACTAATTTCATCTATTTCCAAATTAATTTTGAAAGCACATATATCTTAAATCCAGTGGAAATAAACAGTATAAAAGCTAGAAGTTATTTATTTTTGAAAGGACTTTAAAGCTGTGATTGCTAGATCTAACAAAATTCTCTTGTGCTGTTTGTCACACTGCTACAACTAAAGTAAGTAGAGACCTAAATGCTGGATGTCCCTAGGTGAGAGAATATACTGTCAGAAGATCTCTATTAAGAGGGGTAGGGATAGAAAGGGGGAAGAAGTTCCTAAGCCTAAAGAAAAGAGAAGTGGTTCCTAAACCACTGCAAGAGGGGTTTGACATATATAGGGACACTGACATGTGTGTGAGGAAAAGATATGGCCGGAGTGGAGAGACCGCCAGGGACACCACGGGTAGAAATAGCTGAGGGATAGCTAAGGACTGCAAGCAAATTTCTTGCTATGCTTGTGGCACTGAAAGAGGAGTGGGCATTCATGTCAGCCTGTCTCTGCTAGTGGAGTAAGAAATGGCTATGGTCAGGAAATACAGCTGGTCTGAACAGCAATACTTTCCAACTTTTCATACAGACAGGATGATGTGGTTAAAGACCACTTGTATATTTATTTCTGCTTAGCGCTGAGTATGGGTGCTTAGGCTATCTGAACCTGCTTTAATTTGTCTAGTAGTGACACCCATGATGGGTACATTAGTTCTTTCAGCCTTCAAGCAAAAATTCAGGCTTCTGTGACAACATGAAATGTCTCTGCCGAAAGGCAGTGGCTACCAGCTCACAACAGTTCTTTCTGTCCAGTGCCAACTAGTCTACCTCTCACCCTTGCTGCAACTATATGTGTGATACACTGCCAAGATGTGGTCTGGATGTGTTTCTCTCTGATGGTGCCAGACTCACTCATTCTGTCTGTAATATAAAATTTTGGAACCTGAGTTCATTACAGAAGAGCTTTCAATGAAGAGCATAAAAGTTCTTTTTGATGTAGTACTCAATCTATATCCCTCTGTTTGATTAGCTTAAAGATTTTGTTATTCATATCATCACATTTTTATTAGTGCAAAAAAAACCCAGAGGTTTTTAGCAACCCATCTCCCCAGTATGTTCTCCATGTATTTCAATGGCTATATTACCTCCCTTGTGCTTTTTGTGTGCATCTCTGGGAAACACCTAACAACTGCTACATGGTGACAGAATTGAAAAAAAAAAATTGTTGTTCAGACAAATCAATACTGAATAATTATATTTTGAAAGCTAAAATAACTTTAAAAAGATATAAAAACTGCCAACCCAAACCAAAACAAAATAGCTCTCCAAACATGTCTGAGAAATTTTTACAAAAAGTTCAAGTTGCTTGTTTTAATGATTCAAGGGGAAGATTTCATTAACAAAATGCACATTTAATTATCAATATTTCAAATGGTATGATGCTCAAGATACAAAACTATTAAAACTCATTAGTAGGGTACAGCTGTTTAATGTACTTTTAAACTGTAGCCTGAATTGATTGTGCCTTTTTGTCTCTGAACCAGCTGTCCATTCTTTATTAAGGCATCTGTCAGTTCTTCATAGAAAAAGATAATAAAAATGAGTACAGGACAACTTTTAACTCAGAACCTTGCAAAACCATTACTTTAAAGGAATATAAAAGAAGAAAAGAATACATAAATCAGATAACTATAAAAAACAAAAACACATGCAATCTGCATTAAATTGAATCTGGTTTATGGCAACTAATTTTAGGATCTTTTGGGTGCTAATTAATCACAGTAAATATTGTTTTACTAATAAAAATATTTTCTTCTACCTTTGTTCCACAACAATGAGGATGACACTCTGAAAATACTAACCCCTCACTCTCCAGGAGGAATTTAAAATTTAACTATAATTTGTTACTTCAGTCTTGGTATTAGCACTGAAAACAAGGTCTTGAACCTCTCAATCTTCATTAAAAAAGGATTAGTGGTATTTTATTAGAACATTGTTTCCCCCAGACTCCAAGTTAAGAACATGAATCTGGTTTTGGTTCTCCCAGTAATCAAAACTAGCTGCAAATGTGCAAGTATAGTTCAATTAATTCATGCTTCAGGTTCATGGAACTGCAAGCAGGAGACGCTTTAGTTTTTATGCGAGATCATAATTGTAATCTCATAAAAATCTCTCTCTGCTTTTCCTTAACTGAGGAGGAGAAATGATTGTGGTGTGATCCAATTTAGATTTGAAAACTAAGTGTAAGATAACAAACATTTTTTTGCCAAACTATCATTTTGTGCTAATCTTTTTCCTGCTAAATGATGGATGCCTGCTCAATAATTTAACACTTCAATAAGAAATATTTTTGTGAGCCTCAGCTCCATTCTCCTCTGGAACAATGCCTTGACACTAGGCAAGGTACTATCCATGGGGTTAGGGACCACACAGACTAACTGTGCTTTGACTCTGAAAAGTTCACCCCTGCTTTGTCCAGTAACCCAAAGCCTCTTTGTTGAAGAATACTCAAGATGAAGTCGGGTGAAGGAATGGCCACATGAGCAATTGCTAGAAGACTTGAGCTCCTTTGTTGTGGAAGACACTTGCTGGGGCCATGGGCCCCATGCCAGGCCTGATCCTGACCACATTCATAAATGTGCTGATACTTCCCAGCTGGGTCTTGGTGCCACTCTGATCCAAAGCAAAATGTCAATACACACACACACACCCCCTCCCTCTGGATTAGGGAAAATGAAGATCTGCAATGAGAGTGCGGGATTGTAGTCACAACAATTCCAGTAGTACTCCAAAGACCTGTTTTGCACTGAGTGCACACACCTCAGTTCCTCCTCATTTAGTCTCTCAGAGAAAGAAAGGTGTAAATTCTGTTGCTCAATCCATTTCAGAGCTTCACTGAAAAAATCCAAACTAATGCATTGTACACTAGAGGATGAGTCCAATGAAAACATAACACACTTTGTGAGTAAAACTGAAAGAATAAGGAGCTATAAAAAGCATAATAGGTCTTTCTCATGTATCATTTCTGCAATTATATTTACTTAAATGTCTTTTAATTTAAACAAATAGGAAAAACAAGCATTCTAAAGGTGAAATGAAAAATGTTCATACTGTACTAATAATGCACATTGAGAAAATTATCAGCAAAGGCTAATAATTACTATATGTGAGTTGCTGGAATGTAAGGAGAAATGCATTGTTATACCTGTAGGATCTAAGAAAGAAGAAGAAAGAAAAAGATTGTTTTGTTTACATTGACAGTTTCATTAATATTTTGAACTGAATGTTCACATTTTGATTGAAGTTTGTATTGAGCAGGAATTTTAATTTATTATTACTTAATTAATTGGCTTTTCTGACTAATAAAAAGTCCTTAAGAAAGAATTCATTGTGTTCTTTCATTTCACATCTTTGGTTGGTTTTGCTGAGTTCTGATACCTGTATTGTAAGCAAATGAATAGAAAAACTTAAAGCAAATCAATACCACCACATTTATCTTTCCTCTTTTCATTTCCTTAGAACTGAAAATTTGCTGGTTTTCCTTGAAATCATGTTACAATTTCTTCCCCAGTTAATCCTCTGAAACCCCTGTACATGAAATTAAAGTCATATTCATACAATGGATTGAATATGTATTTTCATTGCCACTTGTTCACATTTAATTAACCAAGAAAGAATACAATTTTCACACGATAGATTTACGAGGCTGAATGAAACAGGAAGCATAAAACCAGCCAGGTTCAATTTTTATCTTCTTCACTGAATTTGGTTCGTATTTTCAGATATGCCACATTGCAAACTTACAGTTATACCTCTTAAGAAGAAGAGAAGTAGGGAGAAGAGCAGCCATCTAAATTATTTACCATGCAGCGTTATCTTGCAAGATTCATCATTTAGGGACCCCAGGGATTTCTTTAGCAGGGAGAGGGGGCTAATTTAAAATATTAATGAGTAAATGGCATTTCTTTATTTCAAGATTGAAAGGAAGCTTTGAATGCTTTTATTATCTACAGGTTTTAGGTTAAATTGGCTTTGGGGGTTTCTGAGTCTTACTATTTTCTAATGGGACTTGCAAATTCAATGAGACTTGAATTTTATCAGTTCTACTCTGTCTGCAGCTGGGAAATGCAACTCAATATCAATGAGATGATGGCTCCACTGGGAAAGAGGCAATAGTCTCATTTCTTGTACTAAAATGCTGTTCCAGGGCCAACAATGCTTTAAAATGCATTTTAAAAGCACATTTTGATTTAGTATCCAAGATAGTAATCCAACAACTTTTATTCTCTGCATAATTGATTGAATGCCTGCTCAAGTCAATTGTTAACTTAAACTTGAAGGAACCCAAGACCTAGCTCTTCAATGTATGGATCTGATACTCCCCTTCCTTACCCTTTGGTAAATCAAGACGTATTCCTGCCAATTGCTTACTGTGAGCAAGCAGTGGATCAAATCTGGCAAATAAGTAAACCAGTTGTATTATAAAATATATATACCTTAACCTGAAGCTTGAAAAAAATTTAAACCTGAATGCCAATCTATTCTATGTTAACATTTGAAAGACTGTTCCCTGTTGGGGTGGCTCGAATAAATTGTCCTAATATAGTACAACGCAAAACTTCTGTCAGCTTCACATTGAAAAGAAGTATGCTCTTATACGCTATTCTATCAAGTGAGATTAAGAGATCAAGAGAGATTTAAGGGCACTGAAGTTCACTTAAGAAGCTCCTGGACAGCTAATGGTGTTGCCCCGAGAAGTTTTTATTCCAAGAGCTGTCATATATAAAGTGTGATGGACCTAAGATCTCTCCCTTTCCAAATATTCTCCCTTTCCAAATCTGAGCCTGAACTGGAAGGCTGAACCGAACTTTTCTGTACACATCTTCCTTTCTTTTTCACTGTACTGGGTCCTGGCTAGGGAAAGGCTGCAGAGGTGCAGTATCCATGTTTGTATTTATTATGTAGTGTTTGTGTTGTGACAGTGGCAGCTTGATAGGCTTTTCATTGGTGACTTCCATCCTCTGTGAGCAATGCCATGCAGGAGTGAGGTGCCTTCCCTCCCAGCAAGTGCTTTGTGCTTAGTGTAGTACAGTGCTGGGCCACTCACTGTGTGCACGCTGTCTGCCCAGAGCATGGGGCAGAGGCAAGACTGAAAAAAGGTTGGAAATTTGTAAAACGCTGATGGGGACAGACCCCACTATCGCTGGTGCAGGACACTGTCCCTGCATTGCACCAGTCCTCGGGCATGTCACACAGAGCTCTGTCCTCATTGTGCTTGGATCATCAGTCACAGGGTAATTCAAGTGTGGTCTGCTCTTGGGCAAAACAAAAACAAGGCCAGGACACTTTCCATTGTGTAACCTCCCACAGAGAGGAGATTGCAACTGTATTGGTAAGAGATGATGCTTTTACCACGGTGTGTTGGAAAACTCAGTCTGAGGAGAGGAAAAAAATATTTTTTACAGCGCAGCATGTCAGAACTTGAAGAAGGAGAACAGGTAACTCAGGTCCCAGGTCTCTGTTCCTCCAATCCCAACTCAGGGCACAGAGGTTAACAATTCTTTGGGACAAACCGTCACTAATCTCCTGAGACCCTAGGGAAAGGAGCAGAGATAAAGTCCAGTGAAGGGCAGATTATCTGGAATGCCAAGGGTGAGTGTATTTTTAATATTACCGTGTTACTTTTATAATAAGAATCTTGTATTTTTATGACTCATCTGGCAGTGGAAAAATAGCAAGCCAGTTATCTAATTGTTTAATAACAGATTTTTTTTTTATGATTTTACAGTTGTATCCATCTGCTAGGACTGTTTTAACTAATGGAAAATATTTTAGGCTGTAACACAAAAATATTAATTTACACTGTGTCTTTTTTTCCTGTCTCATCAGATCATCTTTCATTACTTTCTGTAACAATAAAGCTTTGACATATTTTGTAAGTGAAATCCTTAATAGGGAAGTGTCCCAGTTTGGACAAATTTGGAGGAAAATATCCTCTGATAGAAGGCAGGTTACAACCACCCCTCCCCCACTAGGTTCAGGAAAAAAGAAATTTTCCTCGAAGGAAAGTGAAAGAGATAAAAGCTATTTATTTAACAAACACACAGGAAAGGAATAATAATGCTAAATAATGAGATCTCTCGCTGTGGAGAGAAAACCTGGGAAGATTTCAGAGTCCTTCTGTAGGTGTGGCCTCTCTCCTCCTCGGAGCTGGGTCAGCGAGGGCCCACCCCCTGGGCTTCCGGGAAAGATTCACCTGATGTGTTCAGATGTTGAAACAGTCCAGAAAAGAAGAAGAAAAACCAAAGTCCCAGGAAAAAAGAAAATTCAACTCTCCATCTCCCGCCGGAAAATAAAGAAGAGCCTAAAAAGCTGGCTGACGAGCCTAAGGGTACCGCAGAAGCAGAGGAGTGTCTGTCGGTGTCCTTGAAACAACTGCTTTGAAACGTTTGTTCAGTTTTTTTTCTCTCTCCCCTCTCAGGCTCACTTTAAAGGCACAGAAAAGATAGGTTGGCATAGAGTTACGATAGGGGATACACATCACAAAGTCACCCCAAGACAGGAAGACAATTAAGAGTTCATTTCAGTAACTTGTCTGTTGGCTGATGATGTAAGTTTTAGAACTGAACAGATAATGCACATTTTCATTGTTTTTCTTAATATCCAGTTTATTTCTTATAATAGAGGCACCATGCATTTTACCCTGAAGTAAACCTGAGAAATTAGACACCCATCCTTGTTTGGTGTTGAATTCTCTGTGTCTCTTTTGACTGAATTAAACAACTGTTGTGTTTTAGCACTAAAACTCACAATATTTTGTTGCAGATATTATAAAAACATGTTTCAGTTACTTTTACTGATCTGCTAACAAATAAATCTGGACTTTTACTGAAGTAGAATCTTCTAATTTTTACTTGAAATTATAACACACTAAGTATAGGTAACAAAACAATTTTAAGCTATGTCAAAAGGTTTAAGAATTGCAAAATAATCATATGGATACCTGAGAAAGACCCAAAGATCTAAATTCCTCATAGGAAGAAATTCAGAATGTTTCTAATTTAGCCAGATTAATTCCATTTGACCTTGTAAATTACTTCTCAGTTACATTCCTGCAAGTAGTTTTGCTGCTATGGGAGACCATGTCAGTTAAGTAGAGGACTGTGCAAAAAAAATGGGTTAATGCCATGCAAAGGTCTGAAAGCTCCACAAAATCATGCAAATCATCACTTTCTACAGGGTTTAATTGTTCTAAAATATATGGTGAATGCAAATAAGAAGCAAATAAGAAGCAAATTATTTGTTGCGTAAAAAATATTTTCCAGGCTATTTTTAATTTGTTCCTCTCAAATGAAATATAATGGACAAGGATTTGTTTATGTAATGTTCTATAAAAAATTTTTTTAGTGTGCCTATTTCTTCAGTTTAAAGTGATGGCAAAAATTTCTACCTGAATGTGAATTATGAAATTAAATATTTTGCATCTACTACAGATATTTCAGCCACAAAGAGGTCTCTCAAAACAGGCAACTACCCTGGAAAAAAGGAACAAAGCTCTTAAAAGGAATAATGTCCTTTCAATGCAAATTCATGACAATAAAATATCAGCCACGATTCTTCTGTTGTGCTCTGTGTTGTTGATATCAGAATCAACTGTCACAAACAGAGAATTAGAATGGAAATAGGGTAGTGAAGTGTTTGGTCATGTGTCGTTCTTGTCCCTATTATACGTAATTATTAATTTTATATATATATTTTTATATATATATATAAATTATACATTATACTATATATAATTTTTTATCCTTTAACAGGAGATCAGAAATGTTTGTAAGAATCTCCCTGCATTTCCCAGAGATCGTTGTATCGGCTAGTACTAGTTTGTCCCTTTCTATTATTATTTGTCTCCACTGGTAGCACAATGCACAGCTGATCGTTCTAATAACTGTTTTGCCTGTTTTTTTCCAGCCATTTGTCATAGTCTTGATATTTGGGGAATACATATTTCACTTGTTTTCTCTTATAAACTATTGCTCTTATTTGTTTCTTTTTTCTTTCCAAGTGTTTTTATGAGGAACATTGTCCATCACACCTATTTAAAACCATGTTTATGCCACTCAGAATGTTGACTGGAAATTTCTATTGCCAGAAGATTTTCTGATATAGTGGCTTTTTCACAGAATATGTCAGTCCATCAACATCAAAGTGTTCTGTGAGAAAGGGAGAGTGCCAGCAGTGGTCTGAGGAGCTTTCTCTGCCAGGAGGGGTTTTGGCTGGTTCACTGTCCAGCTGCTGCCTAATGTGATGCTGAGAAGACCTGCTCTGCTGGAAATTAGGTCCTCAGCATCCTGACTGATCTGCCAGGCAGGATCTTGGGATCACAAGGACCCCAGTCTCAGATTCTGGCAGTATTTGGCAGGTGGACCATTATGGATCTGGGACTTGAAAACCAGGAAATTAAAAATTTTCTTCCTTAGGTAAGAGGGACAAATAGAACTGGGAAAGCAATTCTCTGCATTCACACTAATTCAGCTGCATGAGAAACTTGGCAGGTATTCTGCCATATGCTGTGTGATACTGTTCATGGAAAAAGCTTCAAATCTCCAGAGTTTCCCATTGCAATCTAATTTTGATAATATTTCCTTATTTTATTTTTTTTTTACATTTTGTATGCTTTGAGTAGTTAAAAATTTCTATAGCACATCAAATAAGTCCACTGCTAAAAATACAGTCACACTATTTTTGATAATTTTGGGGAAGTCTGATATTTGTGTCTTTTCATCCTTTCAAATTACTTATGCACTTTCTTCTCTTTCCATCTCATTAGAAGCAGCCAGATTCTTATTCTCAAAATATATTAACTAGCACTGTAACATTTTTCTTCTTTCATACTCTCTTTTTTCTTTTTTTTAATTGCTTTTTATTTTGTCTATTCATATACTAATTTCTGAGAATTCACTTTGTCCTTTCTGGGCTCTTTGCAGGTTTCACAACAGTTTCCAAATGCTGGGGCTGGTCAATGAATTAACTATGATGTTTTCATATTAGGAGAATTTCTCTTTGTTGGTGATTGAAGGGTGATCTTCAGCTTATGCATTGCTTTTTTTCCTTTTTCAGAACTGTTTGCACTTTTTTTCCCTGGGCATGTCTGTGCCTGTGTTCCATAATTTTTTTTTATCCCAAGCATTCCACTGCTCTGTGATAAAGAGATTAGTGCATAAAACACAAATATCTCATTTTCAGGCTTATCAGTAATGCATTATGTAAAATGGAGACTAGACTACTGCCCCTGAGTATCTGTGCTTTGTAGTAGGAGGTGGAAGTTCAAAAGATGAAACTGACCTTAGGGACAGCTGTGTGTGTATAAAACAATCGGACCCTCTGACTCTTTGAAGCTTGAATCTTTTGATGCCAAAAATCAGACCAGCTCCAGAGAAAGAAAGGAAGTTAACAAGGAATTGAAGAAAGCAAACTTAAGATTTAGAGATAAATTAAAGACATTCCTTTGAACTGAAAACAAAGTATTTGCATCTGTTTCATAATAATTAAAATAGACTGTGTTAGATAATACTTACAAGATTTATAGAATGAATAGATTGTTGCTATTGCTCTTTTATAGCCAAACCAAAAAGTACCAATGTACATGTTTAAAAATCCAGGAGAGCATGGTTAGTGTAGACTTTATAGACTTATTTTCAGTGTTTTAGAGAGTGGAGAAAACTTGTATAGCATGAACAAATGAAAGTCTTTTGTTTATTTTCCTTTATGGAAATAGTCTTCTCTTTTGCTGTTTTATAAGAACAGGCTATGAAACACACTTTTTATGGGAACCTTCTCTCCCTATTAAAAAAGATGTTCTCTGCTGCCGCCTCTTGTAATTTTCCAGAAGGGAAGGGAGGGTGTTAGGAGGAATGGGTTAAAAGCAGAACAATGGCAATGTGGAATATAAAACACTGAAGTGACCTTGCAGCTGGAAATAATTCTTGATCAGCCTGTGTGAACAGCAGGCCAGTGTTCTTCTAGCTCGGACTGAGTTACCTTGGTTAGAGAGTTAATAGAAACAAATTTACTCTGTGAGTTCTAGCCATGAGTTTGTGGTTGTTCCCACTGCCTGTGTGTGTTGACTCACACATTTGGAGGAACTGACAGGATATGGGAGCAACCATGCCATGGCTGGTGAAGAAGCTGGGGACTGGGGAGGCTGTGTCAGAGAACAGCTGGTTCTCTGGGGGTTTGCGCTCACCCTCGTTCTCTACCTTTGAGACAGAATAAGAATCAACAACCAAACAATTTTCAGATACATAGCTTTGCTCTGGCAATGGACAAATCAGTTCCTTGGGTTTCTTCCAGCTGTTGCTGGCAGTGCTTTGCTTTATCAAAGGAATGGCCACAGTAAATGAGTACTATTCTTTTAAAATCTTGAACTTATATTTACAGCAACTAAACATCTCGCCTGCATGTTCTACTTGATTCTGAGGTAAGTGCAGTCTCATGCTTTGTAAGAACATGTCCTGCCTTTAAAACTATGTCCTTTCTTCATGTCAGGACAAGAACTCATCTCTTCTTTCTCTTCTTCATCCTCAAGCTCTGACCACCTAAAATTCCTGGACAGCACATATCCCATCAAATGCAGTATGAACTACACAGCCTCTATGTGGTCTGTTACCTTCAGCCCATGCTGAAGTACCATTACCTTATGGTTACCCATTTGGAATGATGTATCTGCATGAACTGCAAGCTTGTCTTCCAGAAGCTATATTGTTATATATAGGTATACTCACTCTATACATGGCTTCAGAAGAATTCAGTCTGGTTTCCTTATCCTTTAGCTCACTTTTTCCATTCTATCTCACTACATTTTATGGCTTTTGTCACAAATTTGCTGCCAACTGCAGTTAGAATAATAGATTAATAATTTTTTTAATTTTTTAAAACATAATGATGCTAACATATAAATTTACTTCCAAATAGGTCCTTTCAATCACTATTGCCACCAAGAATCACAAGATTTTTCTCTTATTTGATGCAATCAAATACAGATAATTGGGCCCTCTGCTTTGTCTGTGTTCCTAAATACTGGGTTCAAGTGCTGCAGGGCTGAAAGGAGCTGAGTAAGCCAGAGCAGTGGCTGGGGGTAGTGTTCTGGTGTGGTGAATGAGACTTCCTACAAAAGTAAAAGAAGGAGATGAGATAATAATACTGGGATCAAGTCACACCTTCTAACATGGTGGTCCAAGGTATGCCTAAAAGCTGCTGTGGGCTCAACAGACACCCTGGCTTTTTCACTACAGTGTGATGAAATACTCCCAGACTAAAGGGGTGGAAAGACACTTCCCAGACAAGTTTGTGTTGCACTTCCCAAACATGTAGCAAAGAGTACCACAACAACAGCTACATTCTGTGTTCAGTAATATGATTGTGACTGATTGAAGAATTTACACAGAATTTACAACCCTTAAGACCTTACAGGCAAGTCTCTATCGGCTTATAAATCTACCTGTGGCAGAAGGCAGCAAGTCCCCAAATAGCATGTCTATGGTGTGCTTGTGTTGCCTCCCAAAGTAATTATTCTGCAGGGATGAGAAAGAATAGATTCCCTGACTGCAGCTTCCCTGCAATGGCAGAGGCCTTGGCTGGCACAGGTGAAGCAGCACTGCAAAAAAGGTGATTTGTATTTATTACAAGGTTTGCACAGACTCTGTCTCCCTGGAACAAGAAAGAGACTGAGAAAGTCTTTACTTTCTTTTCTAGTTTGTCTTTAATGGAGAAGATCTATCATTCTTTCCTCATGCTGAAATTCAAGTCAGATCTCTGCTGCACTGGTAGGTACTGAAGATAATGGTAACTAATGATCATCATTGAATTCACTTTATTCTTGAAAGTGGAGGGGCAATTTATGTGCCTTTTGTCGTCCATAGTAGTCTTTAAAGTTCCAGGAAAAACAAAATAAAGCTATTATCACCAATAGCAATGATGCTAAACAAACAGAAAGCTTTATTACTTTAACAGCTTCAAGTTCACATTAACTATGGGATGATTAAAATTTTACGTATCTAGAATTTAGAACAATTAAGTTACCTGTGATAACAAGCCTCTATAAGCCTTTGAATTTTAAACATAAATATATAAAAATATAATGCTTCCTGCTTTACCAAGCTAGGCAGTCCACAACAATCCTTACATGCTTTAGGAGAAAAATGCTTTTTCAAGCCACATCTTCCAGGCTCCAGATCAGAGTTATATTCAGTTATTCCAGGGTTTTACCCTCAGCTGCCTTTCCCTTATGCAGTGTCCCAAACAGTATCTCAGAAAGATAATGGTGGAGAGACCATTTTGTAATGGTGGAGAGACCATTACAAAAATAATTTGTTCATGACAAGCAGGAAATGAAACAACCTCTGTCTTAACATATGTTATTTAGTCTTGCTCCCGACACAACTACATCCAAGGTGGTTCTACAGTGTGTCATGTGAAAAGGGATAAAGGGAAATATTGTCTGTCACTGGGGTTCAAGAGAAGTGTTAGCATGTATTAGATTTTATTTTGTGAATTTCCTTTTAATTATTAGTCTTATTTGCAAAGATTCCTGCTTTATAAAACTGAGAATTAAACTAGAATTTTGTAAAATATAGTGCAGCAAGAAAGGTAAACAATTCTTTCACCCATAAATTCTTTCTCTGGAGGTGTAAAACTATGGCAAGAATTCAGCATGGAAAAAATACCACTACACAGAATTCCTCCTTTGCCGACTGCCAGCTAGCTTCCAGTGCTGAGAATTAAAGGGAATAACATTTAAATTTAGTAGCCATTCTGATAACTGTTGAAAGCATATGAACAGCTTCAGTGATTCTGATAGAACTGCAGACTTTTCAACAAATTTACACTTAGCACGTTGATCTCAACATTTATGTTACTCTGGTGTGTCATTACATGGACTGCTCCAAATGGGAATTCAACAATACCCTTATGGAGAGTCTGAAGCCTCCTTGCTCTCAGACCTCCTCATTCCATTTGCTATCTTATGCTTTGAGTGCCAGAAGGTAATATCAGCATATACTAGCCCTAGTTCATATCTGGTCACAGTTTTCCTGTCTAAGCCTAGGCATTTGCTCCTGCACTACAAAATGCTGGTGGGTGAGATTCTGCCTGGCAAAGTCTGGGGCAGTGCGCTGAGATTAACAGAGTATTAAATCCAGACCTGTATGTTTTGCTCTATCACTAAGCAGAGCTAGCAGTACCTCAGCCTGAGGGAGTGTTTTCTTGCTGCATGTAATGAAGACAGGGTTCCAGTCCCAACCCACTGTGTTCCCCCAGTTTATAATGGTCTCAAGGTGGAAGGGCTCATCTTACCCTGTCCGTCAGCAGAATAATGTAGTGCCAGCTGTGACACTGGATTGGGATAGTAAGGACTGACTTACTTCCAGTTACTTCTCCTAGATCTGTCTGACCATCTATACCAAGATTCCTTCAAAAGGTCAGGCCATTCCTAAGTAGAAATAAAAGGTTAAAGTCAAGAACAAACATGCATCTTAAATATATAATTTTACTAGACACCATCAACTGCTTTAGCACCTTGCTTTAATCAAAATTAATAGATCCTACTCAACTCTTCTTCCTTCCTTATGGGAAGAGTGGGAGAGATGCGATGTAAGGAGGAAGGAAGGATGAGACCTTCATCCTTCAGCAAAGCAAACAATCTGATCAGGTCAGCTGCTCAGGCAACTGCAGCCCTAGAAATCATTGACGGTCTTATTCTAGGGAAAGCTCTAAGGAAATTATCTTTAAATATGTCCTTCTATAATGCAAGCTATTTCATACACCTCTTTATTTAAGACTATCAAAATATATACATGTATATATGCATATATATATATATATATACACACCTCCCAGTAAATAATTTCATTTACCTCACTGCCCATGAAAACTTTATTGGTGTTGTCATGACCTTAGAAATACTCTATAGAAATCTTTGATATCAAAACTAAGCCTCACAGATTTGGTAAATATTAAAATATGCTGTCTCTGAACAATCAAGACTTCTTCAGCTATTCTAAACACCTTCTAGTCCAGCAACTTACTTAGTTGCCTTGCCCTATTATTCTCTTAAAAAACAAATGCATTGTTCTCTATCAAAGACAGTAAATGTCTAGTTTCATCTCTGTTAAGCCAAAGATTCCAAAACTAATGAGGGTGTGAAGTTTTGGTTTGTGGGTTTTTTTTTTAGAAAAGCTGAAATGTGGAAATAACATTAATAAGGGCATTGATCATTGGAAAAAATCTGAAAAGTGCATTCTAGTTTTAGCTGTGTTCTATAAATACTCAGCCTCATCACAGACCAATTTGTCAATTATTGTAAATTTATACAGATCCATTTAAACCATTTTATGTTCCCTAAGGATCTTTTCCAAAAAATGTTTCTGAGAACTACTGCAATTCTAGTACATGGCCTGTCATCCACAGAAAGATTTATAGGAAGTATTTTGTCATGACACTTTTTAAAGTTTTTCTTTTATCCTAAGAAAGACAACCTACACTTAAAATCTTCAAATTAAATAGCTACTCTTATTTAAATTAATCTAACAAACAAAAATAAAGTGCTATTTGCAAGTACAAGTGAATGAACAAAATTGAAGAAATATCTGTTAATTGGTTTTGTGAATTAAAGGAGTGTGTTCTTTTTACTTGAAGGAGAAGCAGAAAATTGCAAACATTGATTTCAGAATAGAAGCTATTCCCTTTATTGTCTGGAGAGTACCCATCAGAGAACAATAAATTTCACTCACAAGGATCTCTTTGCATTCACGTCAAAAACAACCCAACCCCCCCCCAAAAAAAAACCTAATCAGAAAATAGAGTTCTTTGCTGTGCCTGTATTTTATCCAGTTTTGAGGCTTCTTGTGTGTTTGANTGGTCTTGACTTTCCCATCATAATAATAATAATAATAATAATAATGCTGTGGTAAATAACTTCAAAACACCCACAATTAAATATATACACTGTTGAAAGTCTAGAAACTATAAAAGCTATATATATGTCAAAGTATTCTGGGGAATGTAATCAATCAGGATGTTGATTAATTTTCCCTTTGCAACCATTATCTTCAGGTAAAGAAATTTGGAACTTAATGAGCTCTTTAAATCAGAATTTTGTACCCAGTTAATTTCTGTTAACTTCAACAGTGGTGCGTGATGATGGGGATAGTCCTGCGTTCACTTGATTATCTGTTTAGAGCTATGTTGGCAAAAGTCAAAATTATCTATCACAATAGAATAATCTAAAACAGAAATAGTGCTTCTGTGTCTGAGTTGCTCTGATTTAGAATGGCATAGTCTTCTCCATGCAGCGCTGTGACCACTTAGCAAGTTGTCCCAGACCAGAAAATACTGAAAGTACACATTAAACACTTATTACCTGATCATTCACACCCAGAAACTCATGGTACCCTAGAATACTTTAGGTTGGAAAAAGCCTCTGGCACTGAACCCATTGCTCAAAACAAACTTCAAAGCTACATCAGGTTGCCAAGGGCTCTGTTCAGTCAAGTGCTGAATATATTCCAGGGTAAAAATTTCACAGACTCTCTGGGCAACCTGGCTCAGTGTGAAAAGAGCTCTTCTGAAATTAAATCAGAATTTCCCTTGCCGCAGCAATCTATTCTCTGTCCCTTTCCAGGAAGAGTCTGCCATCTCTAAAATTGTTATGTACTTGCAGACAGCAATTAGATTCCCCCTCAGCCTGTTCTTAAGTTGCACAAACCCAACTCTTTCAGTCTCTTCTCTCATTCTGTGCACCATTCCTATAGCCACTGTGGTTGCCCCGCTTCAGGTTTTCTAAGCCTTTCTTGCAGCAGGAAGCCCATAGCATGCAGCAAACATTGCAAGATAAAATTCTTCACCTATAAAATTATGAGAAATGAAACATTCCACCCATTGCACTCACTCAAATGTGCCTGTGCTTACTGCCTGTGGAAGTAAGTACCCTTAAAACAGCATTCAATCAGCTTATTTCCAGACTTCATAATAGAATCATCATATAGCTCAGTTTGGAAAGGACCTCAAAGATCATCTGGCCCACCCTTTCATGGGAAAGGGATTCTAGATGAGATTATCCAGCACCCTGTTGACTCCTTGAGTTCAGAGTCTCACCTCTGCTAACCCTTGAAGATGAAACTAGACCAAGAGAAAACTGGCCTTTCACACTCAGGAGCAGGTGCCAGTTTTCATGAGAGTTCACTAAGAAGGATGCGAACTGTCACAGGCTGTGACCTGGAGACATTGCTGGATTTAGCAGCTATGCAGCACAGAAATGCTAAAACTTCTTACATTTCCAGTGTTAAACATGATCTTACATTTCCAGCATTGAACCTCCATGGACAGTAAAGTAAGAGATCATAATCTTTAAATAAATCCTTGAGGTTTCACAGACAAAAGTGGAACACTTCATCTGTCAGCTTTACCAGACAAAGGGTAATGTGATCTCTTAGCAACCTCCCAATATTGTCTCACTTGAGCTTTCTGTTGGGGTTGTTCTGAAGTATATGTGAAATGCAGGAAAATGAAGTGCAGGAAATTATTTTAGATACATGGCTAGCAGGTAGTTTTAAGTTATCGTAATTTTAAAGGAAAAATATTAATTGAAAAATCATCAGCTTTCTGCTTTCAGCTTCCAGAAGGAGTTTTATAATCATCCTGTTTCCATGTCACGTCCACAGATGATAAGTATAATGTTTTAATTTTAACCCTGGCAGCAGCAATGTGATTTGATTGAATTCTGTTGTGACTGAAGATCTCCTTTGAAGATCCAGCACCTTACTGAGAATATTGAACTCAAGTGAATAAATAAGACACGAACATCAATAGGAATGAGGAAACTCAAAGTTAAATAAGTTGTTATAAGATGACCACAGGGTATTTAAAGATGTAGCACAGACTTTATAGTGAAAGAAAAAAAGGAATATAATTATTTTACAACCAGAGAAGCTGTTGATTATTGCAGGAGGCAGAAGAAAAATAGTTGCCTGTTTTAAAAATGTTTTGTGGCCATGACAATACATGGGCGAAAATGGTGCTGTGCTACAACTGTCATCCTGCTTTGCATGACAGGAGGATCTGCTGCAATGTTTTGTAATGCTCACAGTGTATATCCTACAGAATTACATTTGACTGTACATCAAGAGGCAAACTGAGAGGCACCATTATTTGTCAGGCCACTCAATGTAGCTGGAAATAAATGGTCTTGCTTGCAGGTCCATGAAATCATCTTCAGGCTTTTTAAGGAAGTCATGTCCCACCGTAGTTGCATATGGAAATACAAGGGACTCAGCCATTTTGACTGTGCTTCTGGATTAGAATAAGGTCATATTTTGGGTAGGACTGCTGCCCCTGCCCATGTGAAGCACAGGGATTGCTTTCCTCCTTATCTCATTTGTTTTGTCATATGCAACATGAGTTTCTGTTGTTCTTTACAGGATAAATCTGTGCAAATGACAAAACTTTTTGCAGCTGGATCTATGCTTCTGCTGCCTCACAAGCACTCCAGAAATCACTTCTGTTTAATTTTCCCATGTACAAGTTTTTATTTACAGTGTATCGAAAACAACCATAAAATATGCATCAGAAAGATTAAGATCCTTCCACGCACCAATAAATTAGGGCCCCAGTCCCTCTGGAGGAATGACAAAAGCTATTTTCTGTGCTTCACAGGGAATACATGGAAAAAGAAGGAGATTACTAACCACAACTGACTAACTTTTTTTTCTTTTGGTAATCCAATTTATTCTGAAATATGGAACAATGACCATCACTGATATTTTGTCATTGTCATCATGGTTGAGGACATTTTTAAACACTTACATCTAGTTAGTCCAATAAATGCAAAAATATTTATGGCTATCTGCCTCATTCTTGCAATGAACAGTGCCTGATGGGACTGACATTTTGATGTATGATTTTTGGGATCTTCCTTTGTAACTAATTGTGATGAAACCTCCAGTGGAAGTCCCCAAAAGATTTGGTAGACAGAAAGGCTGCAATCAAGACAATAAAACAATGACTTGCAAAGGATACCTAACACCATACTTACATTATAAGCACCTTTATTTGCAGAGAGTGGATTTAGGACCATAACACAGCTGCTAGACAGGACTTTTGATCCTAGAACATATCAGAGGTTCTAAGAGAAAAAAAATATTGAAGTTAAATGTACCTCTAATCATCCATATAAAATATTTTAACACTCTATCATAATGTAGCCCCAAATATTATCTGAAATGTCAAGTTTCATCTGCCTATAAGGCACATACTCATCCATGAGCTACAGAGACCTTTTGGCTGCATTTCACACAGCACTTGTTTCAATGTACATGAAGTTTCTGAAAATTGCCTTGAGACATTTGACCTAAGTTAGGGAATTGTTTTGACATAAAAGTGTTGCTAAAACATGATGACATGCCAGGGGATATGCCAGAAACTGGAAGCACATCTGAATTGCATAGCACAGCACTTGGCTAAGGATCAGCCTGGGGGCAAACCTCTGTAGTCTGACTGAAGTGCTGGCAACCCTCAATGTGCTCTGAACTTAAACCAAGGACCAGGCAAGCCTGAAGTGCAATGACACAAATTAAGGAGAACTTTCATGTTGATAACTTAACCAAGGTAAATTTTCCAAGATGGGATTCTCCCCTCCTCTAATACTTAAACATGAACAGCTTTATTCTCTAGTGAGAATTCAGAAATCCTAAGCAACACAGTCACTAGAATTTCCTCAGATTTAACAATACAATAAGTCTAAATATCCAAATTATGTCTAAATTCAGATAGTATGAATGCTTACCAAAGTTCCTTTCCTTTCATTTTTGCTCAGAGTAAGAAAGAACAAGTAACACTCAAATATTGCTTGTTGAGGCTGGGGAGGAGGCTTATAAAGCAAAATTAATATTTTTCCAGCTTCCTCACTGCTTACATTTCCCCCACCCCTCCCCCCACCCCCCTCCCTCCCCAC